>VXBN01017335.1:2103297-2196309 GCA_013397395.1 Sinosuthora webbiana | reverse complement strand
AAATGAGAAGAAATTAACTCTTCCCTAGCAGAAACCAGGAAAATTCCCACCTCTTTTTCCATATAATTTTTGCCATGGCAAGTTTCAATACTCCCTAATATCCCATCACCTTCCCTATTTATCATTTTTGATACATATACACACAATCATCACTTTCTAAGTCTGTGGAACACCTCTGTCAAATCTGTCAGGATTTCCTCTCTTACCTGAGTGGTTCCTTTATTATCTTTTTATGTAGATCAGTGAGAGAGGTTTTTTTGTTTCCCCTGAAACTGATTTTTAGTACTAACTTTAGAAATTCTGAGACTGTGTTAAGTACTTTCAAAACTAATATAAGAATACCATATTGTAACAAGTTAACCAATAAGGAATGATGGTATTCATCTCCTCAAAAGATTCTACAATCAAACTTTAAAATTCCAGTACTTACTGTCATTGTTCCAAAACACTGTTGTTGTAACTGTTGCATGCATTTTAAACATGCATTGCTGCATCTTAAAAAAAAAAAAATCTGTGAGATCCTCTGACCTTCTAGAATATTTTTCTATTCTATTTTTAATATAATTTGATAAATAGATTTTCATATATTTTAATATTCCAGTCTTATTATAGGACCCTTCAGAGTCCTGTACTCTTAAATAATCTTTCTACTACTCTATTTTGTATGAAGATGTTGATAATAACAATATTATCGGTATTAGAACTACACAAATGATAGCAGGAGTATTAATAACATTAAAAGTTAATGAGCTGTTACTAGATTTAGCACAAAATTTAATGAATCACAATTTAGAGAAAATAAACTTTTTTGTATTTCCTTTCAGTACCAATTATTTTTTTATTCTTAGGGTTTGAATTTCTTTTCTTAATTTTTTTGTTATTATTGAGAGAAGAGGGATCTGATTTTTTAGAGGATTTCAGAATATTTCTAGTACCTCTACATCTTTTTCAATTTTCTAATGTTGCAAACACAGAATTCTGGATTCACTGAAGGAATTAGGGAAAAGAAGAAGACTGTCTCAAGTAAATCTTTTTATTGCACAGCACAAATGTAATTAGAAATGACTAAAAATCCTGTTGGCAGTACTTCAGTGAAGCAGTTAAGTACAAACTTCACTTTATGTAAGCACATAAGCATATCTAAAATATATGTTTAGGTTAATCTTGCTGAAATGCCTTGTTTAAATATTCTATTTCAGAATAATAACTATACACTTCTAGGATGAATATGTCATATTGTAAAGGTTAACTTTGAAAAAAGTAACAAAATACCTCATTCGAGAATATGTTCATCATATTCTCTTGCTGTATTTTTAGAGCTTGAACTTAACAACACGTGGATAAAGAGCACACTGGTATTATTCTTGTTTGAACTTTCTAAAAGAAGTATTCCTTAACTGGAAATTGAGTGCTCAGAAAGACCAGGGTACTCATCTTTTTAACACCTATTTCTTAAATGGCAATTACTTCCAATCTATGTGAAGTTGTTTGCAAATAATTCTGCATAACATAACATAAACAATTCATACATAACAGTCTTTTCATTGCTTCATATGGAACTGCTTATATTATGTATTAGTAAATGTTATTAATGAAAGCTCCTTCTGAATTTTCATCAATCTGATTTTTTATGAATTAAATATATTTGATTGAATAGTAATTTGATGTCCTCGAAAACACAGAACCAAACATGAAATATGATGAATGGTTAAGGCAATTATTTGCATAGTGATACAGCTAAAAGGACCTTTCCCTTCATAGCCATTTGTAATTTTTTTTTAGATCTTTATGGTGCTCTGTTGTGTTAAAGTCATTCATTAGTTCTTTTAATTTCTTTAGTTAAGATGATTTTTGGACATTATTTAGCATATATTAAAATACAATGGATTGTGAAAATCTTGTATTTTATAAAGTTTTAAGGAATTAATGACTTTGTTGTACATTACTAAAACATATTTATATGGTCCAAAGGGATGATTTATTTCTTGTTATGGGTTAATCTCTGAATTACTGGAGCTTGACATTCCAGTGTTTACCTATTATTTAATGCATTACAGATTTTATGTTAATGTATCAATACTTCCTGTGTTAAGAGCTGATTAAGCAATAAAATACTTTTATTTTCTTCCAGCTTACGAGTTACAGAACTGCCCTGATCCTCCTCCTTTTTTGAATGGCTATATAGTCAACTCAGATTACAGTGTGGGACAGTCAGTATCATTTGAATGCTATCCTGGATATGTTTTGAGGGGGCAACCTGTTCTCACTTGTCAACATGGAATCAACAGAAACTGGAACTATAATTTCCCCAGATGTGAAGGTAACTTTCTGGTAGTACCTTTGCTTCAGAACTCACAGTACTTTCTGATTTTTGTTTACTTGTTGGTGTGCCTGTATATAATGCAGCTTTTGCTGAAAAACAGTGCCTTCATCCTAATCTGTAGTGTAAGCAGATAAAGGCAGAATATTGTGTGCTTTTATAAATCATAAATGTTTTATGAATCATATTCCTCAGCAGTCATTTATTGTTCCTGTTAATATATGTCAGTTGTATTGATTATGAGAACTCATGATACTGCCAGAAATGATCTTAAACTCTCTGTGAAGGACTATTTCAAGAAGATACTTTTATTCAAAAGCAGTTAGATTATGGTGACACCTTTATCAATGTTTTGGAAGAAAATACAAAGTTATTCATGCTAGAAGTTCACTATAAATATATATGTAATAATTTCCTTCATATTAAACTTACAGTAAAGTTTTGAAATATCAATTAAAAATTGATATAAAACTGTAAAGTGTTAACAGTTGGATTTTTTTAGAATTTGTTAGAAACTCAGCCAAATTTCAACACCTCATATTTATATTTTAGTGATACAGATGCAGCACCAAAGGGCATGCAGCCTTATCTCTTTTCTTATTCCTTTTTACTCCCTAGAGAAGTACATTTAATAAAATACATGAAGGTATATAATAGGAGAAGCAGATTTTTATGGTATGAATCAGCATTTTCTGTTTTCTTAGATGAAACAAGAGTAAATAATATATGTTCAGTTTGAAATGACATGCAAGAAGAGAATTAGTATTTATAATGATGTGAAGACAGTCATTCTTACTCTTGCCTGTCCCTTCATCCCTAGTTTTATTTCACTGGTTTTATCTTCATTTTCTAACTCAAAGTAAGCATTCCTCTGCTACTGACATTTCTATAATTGACAATGTACATTTGGCCTGGTTCCTGCGCATGTGAATCCTACCTTCCAAGCCTACCCACAGTCACCTACATCTCCTTCACACAGCTGAGACCTGAATGCATGAAAATCTATTGTATGTGCTGTTGTGTACATTTATGGGTACCATTTCTGACTAAACAGCAGGTTGCTTTCTGTTTTGTCTGAGCCTTGAGAGTTTTCTGTCTCTCACTTAGCACACTACTTGCTTTGTGGAAAATTCATCTGTGTGAATGTGTGAATTAAAGTTCCACCTAATACTGTTAAAATTATTATTATGACATATAATTTTTTTTCTACAGGTAATACAAATTGTTACTCTGATTGTTGTAATTTGACAGTGGATCTGAGAGAGAAATCAGTGAAAGAATTAAATAGTTTTTCTAGCTATGACCAGTTTTCTTAGATGTTTGAATTGAAACCTTTCTACAGAAGATTACACATACTTTTGAAGGCTGAGAATTTGTATATGAGAGAAAATTAGATTAATTTCTGCTAAGTAATTATTGTAAAATTATGTCATATAGTCATGCTCCAAGACTACTCCTGTGCAATCAAGTTGTCCTAGTGATTTAGTGATGGTATAATGTATGTAATTGTCAGTAAATGACTAACTGGATTTGGGTATCTTTGGGTAGAATTTTAAAAATGTTTACTGTCTTTCCATGCACAATGTAATTAGGTGTAAATGGGTATGAGAACAGATAGTATGGCATTCATTCATTTATAAATCAATGTGGTCCACTCTTAGCATTTGATAATTTAGAAGATTTGATTATACACTTACTCATTTCAAAAATCTATGTTTCTTCATGCCTGTCATTCAAAGTGTAATATAACAACATCATTAATTTAGAGTGATTTGTTTATTCACACTAATGCTATTTTATCTTGTGTGAAATTGAACCAATAATTTCTGTTTAATTTTATGTTTTCTGTGATTTTTAAAGATCTTTGGAGAAAGCCTAGTAACAGCTGGGTGTATTATTTACTCTACTTGTTTTGTTACCTGTGACACTTCTTTTTTTGACAAAATTTATTGATATTTCATGGCTAACAATCATATAAGAGAAATTAGACTGTCTTTTCTGAGATACTATCTATCTGAATTCTTTCATGAGTATTAGAGAATAATGAAGGGAAAATAAAAAAAATCTATGCCATCATTATCAGCATTAATAAACCTGCCAAAAAAATAGTAAACTCAAAATATATTTAAATATAAAACTTCTATCAGAAACATCCTGTATATAAATTGGAAATTAATATTAGTGTCAGGAAGTGCATTTCCCTGTAGTGAGCATAATTGTCAAAGCAGTTAACAATTGGTTGTAAACATGGAGTACTGTGGATGTGGAGGGAACAGAGTAGATTTGTGAGACCAAAGTGACTATGGCATGAATGCAGGGGTTTAGGAAATAGTAAAAAGTGGGCTTGAGTCACATTTTCATCAGAACTCCTAGAGCTGATAGATGGTGTCAGATGTCCTTGGCCTCTACATGCAACCAGGAATCAGACAGATAGAACCTACCCTTCATTTTCCATATCTGGTTTCATTTGTTGGCCACTAGAGATTCACAGTTTAGGAGCAGGTGCCATTCGGTTCACTGAATCACAGAATCACAAACTGGGTCAGGTCGGCAGGGACCGCAGTGGGTCATTTTGTCCAACCTCCTGCTCAAGCAGAACCACTCTAGAGCACATGGCACAGGATTCTGTCCAGATGGAGAATGTGCTAAGTGCGTCATACAAGTAAGTACTGACATGGATGAAGAAAGTGAAGTGGTTAAAGCCTCCTTAGCCTGTCCCATAAATCCGGGGATTATTAAAAGAACTCCTCCAAAAAGGGCTACTCATCCACTGGCCAGATGACTGTCTACCACAACAGTATAGCAGCTTTAAACCACACAGGAAATGAGACATCCTACTGCATTTCTCAGTCCTCCTTCCTTTTTCCCATTTCCTTTCCTGTTTTTTTTTTCCTTTTTTGTTTTATCAATTTTTTCTGCTTTTATTTTCCATCACTTGTTAAGTTGAGAAAGAAATGAAGAGGGTCTGAAGGAAAGTCACAGGAACACTGACAATAATAACATAAGCTTAATGATAAGAGCTAATGAGAAATGTTCTAGAGTAAGGCTGAGTGCCCATAAATGAGATTAAGGTCTTATTCTAATGGATGAGACTCACTGATTTGTGCTAATGACCATATGTTTACTTGGATACATGCTTTCATCCATATTCAGTCAATTCTTCCAAACTGAGACTCAAAAGAGCATATTATCACATTTTTCTCCCCTTGAATGAAGTCAACCTTTTCATAGCTTTGATTTGGCTGCAGACTTCATTCAGCAAGTGTGTGCAATTTAGTGTCTGTATGTCCATTTTACTTGTCATATGGATAATTGGCATACAATCTGCAAGTGAATCACCATTAAAAATGTCTCAAACCTGTCAGAAATAAATCATTATGGTTTTGGACTAAGTGAAAGAACAATCCGCCTATTTTTTCCAGAATTGCATTCCAGTTCAGTTAGAGTTCAGCTGGATGGAAACATGCAAGACCTACCTGTTTGTTTATTTTGTTTTTAATCTTGAATACAAACAAAAGGTGCCCCATTTTAAATGGTGTGTGGGTTTAGTTTCAAGAATTATATGGAAATAATATTACCAGGAGATTTTGATGAATTTTAAGAAATGAAAGCTAAAAGACATCATCATAAATTAATTTTAGAAATGTCAATGTTTATTTGAGAAGCAACCAACCAAGGAAAAGGCTGTCTTTAAGACTTAGGTTGTCTTGTCTTGTGGAGCTTTAAGAATTTGGTAGCATTTTGATATTCCACTTGTAACATAAAAAACTATTTTCGAATACTATCTTTTCTCATTTGTTTTCTTTTCAGCTCCTTGTGGCTATAATGTTACTGCTCAGAACGGTACAGTTTATTCCCCAGGATTTCCAGAAGAATACCCAAATTCAAAGGACTGTACTTGGTTAATTATTGTATCTCCGGGCCATGGGATTTATATCAACTTTACTTTACTTCAGACTGAACCTGTGAATGACTACATTGCAGTTTGGTATGCAATTTTTTGAAACAGAAGTGATTTTTTTCTGATTGATTTATCAAATCTCACTGTCCCAAGCTACAAACTTTCTTCATATTGGTCTTAGTAGGTAGTTTTATGTGCTGAAGTACAGCATAAAACAACTTCTAAGGTTATCTGAAAAAGAAGTATTTATCACTGCCTGAACTATTTAAGAATACTATTCCAAAAGTACTTTGAAGCTCAAACTCAGTTATCAATTGGATCTTGTTTGACTCTCTCTTCTCTAAGTTGAGGCCACGTAAGGTCAAAGTGATGTAATAATCTACACTATTGAATTATACATTCCATGAACATACAGGCAATATATGTTAGTTTTTGCAAAACTTTCTGATATTTTCAGGTATTAACTAATTTAGGCATTAAGTAAGATTTTCTTAAATTTTCTTAAAATTTCAATATGCCTGATAGACATACTTTTTATATTTTCTAACCCAGAATTTCAGGCCTTGTACCTCCATGTCTTTAAGCTTCATATTGTATGTTCCTCTACTCTGAGTTTATATTTCTTTCCACACAAACCCACTCAGCTTGTGATCTCAGCCAAAGGAAGAGGCCTTAGAGCTGTCTAAATTATTGCATAAGGATTTACTGCACTTGAGAGCAGGCATAGATAATGCCGAAGGTGTTGGACATGTCATCTCTGTCTAAGGCTCGTCCTTACCCCACATACTGTGCAAAGTGACTTCTCATATATGCTACAGACAGTTAAGGAAAAGGAAAGTTTGCACAGAATATAGGGTGTAACTTATTCCTGTGTGAGTCAGCTGCTCCAATCTCCCAGCTAGTCCACTATTCCTATAGCTATTGGTGAGGTTTTTTCAGACAGTTAGTTTATAGAGATGTGCAGTTCTTTCTGAACAGCCTTTTGGCTGCCTCTGGTATTTGCATTACCTGTGAACCCAACTGTAAAACACATCATAGATTGTCTTCTCTGGCAGGTTATATATATAATGCTTGGCTTCTCAACTATACAGCTGAGGTGAATAAATATCCCTCTGATTGAAAGACAGTGAAAGATCAAAAGCTAACAGCTTTCTGAGACATTCTAGATAATCTCAAGCCTTCTAAAACAACATATTACAAAAGCTTTTTCATTCAGTTCAGATTCATTACACATAATATACAAAATAACTAGAAATAAGTATTTTAGAGCTATATAGATACTTCAGTGATAAAATCAAGGGAGGTTGTTTTTTTTTTTATTATTTATTCATTCTGTCTGTTCAGGCCTAAATGTTCTATATTATGATACTGGAAGTGAATGAAGCCTGATGTTACTGGAGTATGTTTCTCTTTGGGTGTCTCATCCTACTGTTGAGAAACACAAAACAAAATTTTTTTTCCTGTTTTGTTTCCCTTTTTCTTTTTTCCCTTAGGACATACCTTTGAATCTTTGGAATTTATATAATGGCATAGTAACTTGCTATTTCCACAACTCTGTGTTTTAACCATGAGTTGAAACCTTGTAGGACCTTGGTCAAAATGCTAGAAATATGACAGCATTACAAGACTTCTATTTTCTTGGTTTTGTCTACATCTGATTTGTCCATGAAAATTTTTGGCAGGAACACACATTGATAATTTCTTGCTACCACTAAATCTCTTGCCCATGGAAATACAAAACCTATTAATGTTTGAAGTTGGAAAGAGTATTGTGCTGCTAAAAAAAAAAAAAAAAAAAAAAACAAACAAAAAAACCTCATTTTGAATCATCAAGAAAACCATATTTTACAAGAAATTAAAACTTCTCTCCAGACAAAAAAGACTGTTAATTTGAGTGTTGAGAACATTAGTTTTTCAGCTGACTTTTTAATGTGTTACATTCCAGGGATGGTCCTGACCATAATTCGCCTCAGCTAGGAGTTTTCAGTGGGAACACAGCTCTGGAAACAGCTTACAGTTCTACCAATCAAGTCCTCCTCAAATTTCATAGTGATTTTTCAACAGGAGGATTCTTTGTCCTCAATTTTCATGGTCAGTTTTCTTTATATAATTACCATGTAATTACCACAATCATTTAGTGAATTTTAGAAATATTTCTTAACTTCGTGGTTTACAGATTTAACAGGACTCATGGACTTGCTGTTTTGTTTTATGTAGTTTTGTTTGCTTGTTTGTTTGTTTGTTTGTTGTTTTGGGTTTTTTTAGTTGTGTAGGGTTTTTTTTTTGTTTTTTTTTTTTAAATAACAGTACTTAAGAGGTTTTTAAATTACCTAAAAAAGCCTAAGAATGTTAATATGGGGCTTTTATTAAACTGTGTTCAATCTTTAATGTTAACCTTTTCCATCTAATATTAAGCTCTTACTTTTAATTACTTTGGCCCATTTATTAAATAAAATTTAACTTTCTTTACTAAAATTATTCTCCAGGTGACCATGCCTAGGGCTCATGGTCAGAAAAGTTTCTGGGATGCTATGGTAGGGTTGAACAATAGCATAAAGACTGATATGCAGGAAAACACTTTGTTCAAAGTTACGTTCAGTGCTAAAGGTGGCGAAAATTAGGAATCTAACTCAGAAATGAAAAGCTGAACTATAATTCTAGTTCTAATTTTGTCTAGTTCTAGTTGTAAGTCACCCAAAATGTGTATAATAAATAGAAGATTCTTAGCTTTCCGGGCTCTAAATCAAAAATATGGAATGAATTAATTCACAAAGACCGAAGTAGACATCACAGAGAGAGAGTGCCTGAGATAGCTGTTTACATGGGGAGGTCCATGTGAAATTTTTACTCAGAATCCGAAATGTTTCTCTTGCCTGTACTTTTCTCCTAAAAAGAGGTCATTATGCATGGTCACCCACTGCACTTAACCTGAGAAGCAGAAGCTAAAGTGTATAAGACTATCAAGTTATCCAGAGAATTTTGTTCTGATGGTAAATTAGTTCCATGAGGGGGAGAATTTTTCTTTAGTATATGCACTCTCATCACAATCTTTATTTCTGTTTTGAATTTTTTTTAATCCAGAAAGGGCTTCTTCAGCTGTTGTAGGCATTCTATTCCATTTTAGAAACACCGTCATTTTAATGGTCACCTTTCTTATGAAATTGCTCACAATTTATTGAAACAGATTTGAACAGCAGACAAGAGACTTTGTTTAAAGAGTCATAGAATCATAGAATGTTTTAAATTTAAATTTAAATTTAAATTTAAAGAGACCTTAAAGATTGTCTAGTTCCAATCCCCCTGCCATGGACAGAAACATCTTCCACTAGACCAGGTTTAGACCAGGTTTGTGTGATTCCTGAGATCCACAACTTCTCTGGGCAGCCTGTGTCTCATCATGCTCATGTCATGTAATGACATTTAACTTGAAAATGTTGTAACTGAGAGGCCATGAGGTTCTGTGCAGCTCTCATAATTTGGGAAGTGTGCATATGAAATTAATTTTCTATAAAATACTCCTTAACACACCAGTATTTATTTTTTTAATTTAAATTTGCAGCTTATCAGCTCAGGAAGTGCCAGCCTCCACCCACAGTTCCACATGCAGATTTGTTTACAGAAGATGATGACTTTGAAATAGGTAAAATGATAGTCTTTCTTTCTCTTTCTTCTGTTTTCACTTGAATTCTAAGCTATTGCATCTTCCACCTGAGATTTTTATATACTTCTGTTTGAAGGATTTTTTGAGGTTCAACTTTTTTTCAATACCTTTTTCAGGAGATTTTGTGAAGTACAGGTGCCATCCTGGTTTCACTCTTATTGGACAAGATATATTAACCTGCAAACTGAATGCACAGTTGCAGTTTGAAGGATCCTCTCCATCCTGTGAAGGTAAATATATACTTTCATGGTGTGTATATCATTTAATATGCATTCTACATAAAGCACCAAATTTTAGGTACTGTCATTTCGTTGATGCTTAAAAGAAAATTCTCCATTTACTTCTTTAATGTCTAAGAAATGTACATGTTTTCATATATTCAGCCCTAAGAATTTTATGTAAAAATTTTATTCTTTAGAACCAATGAGAAGTGGTTTTAACTATTCAACGCCACCATTACTTAAACACTGATTTTTAAAATTAATTTAAAATACTCTATATTGCTTCATATCAAATCAAGGATTTCTTTTACTTTTGAAGCATACTAAAAATATGAATATATATTAAGCTTTCAAAATAAAGCAAGGAATTATTCTCTATGCTTTGACAAATATAGTGACATTGTATAACAGAGTCACAGGAAAAAGCTTTTTTAAAATAATATGTGGCAAATTTAAATTCTTCAAAGTATTAAAAACCTTTTAACACAATATAAAACAATTTATATTGTGTGTGTAATGACAGCATTTCAAACAAGGAACTATAAAATTTAATATGAATGATTAGATGCGCATTTTTATATAATGTCTTCATCTTCATAGAAAATGAGTTTAGCTTGGAAATTTGTATTCAGTCTTCCAAACTTTGTTTTCCAAAATGTGTTATTCGGGTTTTTTTGTTGTTGTTGTTTTTGTTTGGTTGGTTGGTTTTTGTTTGTTTGTTTGTTTTTAAATTTTATTTCATTTTGTTAAACAGTGGATGACAAAAAGGTTTTGAAATGTTGAAAAAGCAGTCAAGAAAGCATCTGTAGAATTTTGTCCTGAAGTACCTCAAAAATTTTGGGTAAAAAAAGTTACTGATTAGATGCTATCATTGAAATTTAAGGAAATCAAAAAGTGAAGAGAATGTCTCTATTCTGTATTATACAAGTTTAATATTCATCTATAATATGCAATTGTGGATACAAACTATTAGTATATTGATGCGATATATGCATCTAATTGTCTGCATGAACACACATACTTGTGGTAAACTGGTTTTTTTCCCTCCCCTTTTCTGACTTGTACATATAATTATCTGGGATCTGCCATGGGTTCAGACATTGGACTCCCTATCTTCGATTTGAGTGGAAAAGAATAATTATTCAATTCAGGACCATCACCATAATATATGCAGAATTAATGGGAATTTTGTGTACTTCTGTATCTTTCTTGAAATAACAACTGAATACTTATTATTATTTCTGATGATTTCTTTTTTTTAATCAATACATTTCTCTGTTACAAATGTAATATTTTAGTAAGATTATTGTACTGCAAATCTAGATTTCATTTTTTAATTAATAGTAACAGCAGTAACTTAACTCTTGACTGTGTCAATTAGAGTGCAAATGTAAAACGAAGGCATGAAGTAAACTGAACAGTTACTGTAAAATCTACAGAGTTATTAGCAGCTTCTGATGAGGGTTAGCCATCCATAACAATTCCTGCAGATGTGCACGCTATGGTGCTTTCTCTGGCTCTGTCCTGTGAATACAGAAAAACTGTTACAAGGATGACATCAAAAGAAATAATCTGATCATGAAAAATAAAAGTGCCATTGAATGATTCAGAGACAGTAGACATTAGAACTGGAGGCATTAGAGTAAGATTCTGCCACAGTTATTTTGGACAGATATAAGGGAGGAATTTTTTGAGGTAAATTGGGATGCACCTGATTTCCTTTCTTCAGACAAGTTGTATCTTTATATAAATTTAATTTTCCTTTCTGGAAAGTAGAATTACTTGGTTTTATTTCTATCCCAGCCTCCCCAGTATTACTATGGAAATAAATGTAGAATGTAATTCCTATTTTATTATAAAAGCCTAGCTTATATTTATTAATCATACAAAATATTTCTAGAAAGTTTAAAAGTTGTGCTTTTAATGACTATAATGTTTGCTCATAGATAAATATTTGAAAGTACACATGTTGCAATTTGTAAACCTAGGTATCTGAAAGGGGGAAATATGTATTTCTGTTTTAGACCAGAAATTCTTTATACCAGATCATTTAACCAGTGTTCCATAACTAGCACTGGCCACTAATGATTTTCTAGTGAAGGACAGAAAAACATTGCAAGCATGTAGTTAATTAGACCTCAACACAACTGTACCTAAACCACTCTTAAGCTAGCAAAGTTCTTTATATTTTGACTCCTGTAGGGCTGTTTCTCCAGTAGAATTATTCAATCCTATTTTGAACCCATGTAAATGCCTTAAATCCATAAACTTTTGTGCAATAACTACACCATTTATTTATTTAATATGTGAAGTTTGAACTCAGCACCTGCTGCTTTCACTTCATGTCATCCAGTTCTTACGGGGGAAAAAAATCAGTAACAAATTGTTTTCAGCATACTTATGGCATGATTCTATAGACCAGAAGATATTTAATATCTTTAATCATTCTCCTCATCCTTCTGAACCCCCTGTCCAATTCTCTTCTATTTCTTTAGGAGTGATGCAGGATGGAATGGCATTTATACAGAACTATTTTTTTCTCAAAGACTTGAAAAAAAAAATTGCTACTTGCTATGCAATTTGCATATTGAATTTCAAACTCCTTTTTTAACTGCTTTCTCATTATTTCTACATTTTACCTATAATTTACAATGTTCATATTGCCCTTGTGGATCAGCTTCATGCTTTTTAAAGATACAAGAACACTTTCCATTTTTCCTGAGCTGTGCCACTATGTTGTAGTAGTCAAAAAATATATCTATATGACGGAAGGCCAAGTTCTAGGTTATTATATATGAGTCTGATGACATATCTGACAAGCAAGAAAAAACAATCTGCATGCCCACTTCTACATCATTCTCAATAAACAACCTCCAGGGCAGCTATAATCACAACACATCACAGTTTTCTTACAACTCCTTTTCCCTTCCTGTCTGAGGACAGACTTTCTCAAAATGTTTGGTACTGTGTTAACTTGCCAGGTATTTTCTAACATGCAGAGCCCTAGCCACCCCTACACAGCTTGCTGTCAGTGTGAATGGGTTTATGCTTAGTAGTTGAACAGCTGTGATTTCTGTTTCTACACTTGGGAGCCACTGCTCTCATCCTATCCCTTTATCCTCTTGCTACAAATTTCTTTCATTTTTTAGTTGCTATAATGGACGTGTAGAGATATAAATTAAAGAATGATGAGCATTGTGACAGCAAGAAATATTCCTGTACTGGTCACAAAAACTAGTTAAACAGATAATGGGTATTCAGTGTAAGGTAATACAGCTGCTCAAAACACTTAAATTAGAGAGGTAGTGTGATAATAGTGTCCTAATGTGGTGATAATATTTATGAATAAAAAGCAAAATCAAAGATGAAAATATCAGAAGTAGTATTAGAGTTAAGAAGCTTTATCAGGCCTTCCCCAAAAAACCTAAATCAGATTTCTCCAAAAGCCATGTTTGGGAATGTGTTCCTCAAAACCAGAATATGAAGAGTTATGCTGCCATGCTGAATTACCCTTCTCATGACACTACCCCACTGCACACAATTACATGTGACTGTGTAACATAAAGATGTTATTTCCTGTTGTTTTTCTGTAAGCATTGCCTCTGTACATGAATTTATGCAAGTTTAACAAATAACATTATTTGGAATTTACATGTGCAGCAATGTTATTAAATATGAATGTAAAAAAGATTACTTATGTCCTCCAATATACCCAAAGCATGTTTTTAGTATTTATTCCTGTTATCATTCCAAATTATTTTACAGCAGCTACAGTAACTTTTAAAATACATGGGATTTACTTATAAATAATTGATAATTAAATATATTGTGGGGCTCAAGCATCTAATCTGTTTTGCAGCTCAGATTTTCTCAACTGCTAAATTTTACATCAGTTCCTAAACTTCAAAATGTGTAGGGAGTTGAGTTCAACCTGTAATTTAACTGCCAGAAGAGAGTCCACGAGGTATCAAATATGTTAATGTGTTAGACGACCAACAAATAAAAGAAACAGTATTAAGAGTAGAATATTGTGGTGGGTTGACCTTGGCTGGTCACCAGGTGCCCACCAAGCCATTCTATCACTCCCCTTCTCAGCAAGACAGGAGAAGGAAATAAGATGTACAAAAACTTTTCAGTCAAGATAAGTCAATTTATTGAAGCAAAAGTGAAAGGTCACGTGCACAAGAAGAGAAAAAAACCATATATTTTGTTCACTACTTTCCATCAGCAGGCAATGTCCAGACACTTCCTGGGAAGCAGGACTTCAGCACATGTAGCTGTTCTAAATAATGAGTACACACTCTTTTTCCTCCTTCCTTTTAGCCTTTATTGCTGAGCTGATGTCATATTGTATGGAATATCCCTTTGGTAATTTTGGGTCAGCTGTCCTGAATAGGCCCACTCCCAAGACCTTGCCCACCCTCAGCCTTCTGGGAGGTGATGAAGAATGTTGGATAAACAACACCAATGCTGTGCCAGCACCACTCAGCAGTAGCCAAAATTCTGCTGTGTTATCAACTCCTTTCTAGCTACCAATATAAAGCACAGCACTGTGGATACTTTGGGGAAAAATAACTCCATTTAAGCTAGACCCAAAACAAATATGTATGCCCAAACCAGAGCACTTTTTACTTAGTAGTATCCTATTTTTAAATGTTATGCTAAAAGGGGACAGTTAATATTATAGAAAAAATGTTGAAAAGCCAGATTTTTTTTTAACTTGTTTTGTGTATGGTGAATGCAAATAATAACAATGTGGAGTTTACTTTTATTCAGATTATAGGTATTAGCTGTGGTACTGAAAATGTGGATGTGCCTTTTGCTTTAAAGAACAAGGTGAAGCAGTCTTACTGTCTCAGTATCTCAGTTTTATGTCTTTAGACATATGAATCTTGTAAAATTTAAATCTTGTACAGTGTAGCTTCCACCCTAGAGATTAAATTCTGTAATTAGCAGCTAAGCCATACTGGAGAGGAATTGGTGAGTAATTCACTAGGGTGCAGAAAGAGCCAATAAAGGCAGCTAAGGTGAGTAGTGCCAATTTGCACTATCACAACCCCGTGGTACAGTCAGCTTCCCAGACTGCAAAGGGGCAATACACAGCCTGCCTTCCCCTGTCCCTGAACTACTCCAGAGCTGTTCCTCTCATAAGTCCCTGTGGTACATCTGCTATGAACAGCTTAGATTGGAAGGGACCACTTGTCCAATGAGTTTTAGCCATAGGAAGTAAATCTTGGCAATAAGAAGACCTAAAGCTATAGCTCAGTGTTTTAAAATATTTGGTCACTTCTGTTGTAGCACAAAAGAGATGTTTATAGGTTAGAAGGACATAATAGTTTTGATTTTACTTGAATTTTCTTCTCTAGAAATATTGTGGTTTTGTCTCAGTACCACAGAGGAATATTCCATATCTCCTTTCACCTTTAACATGACACTTTGCACTGATTTGTATAAGAGAGGTACATTTTTTTCCACATAAACATTATTTATCCTTTTTGGAAATTGTTTTGTTAGTAAAATTGTGAAGTTCAGTAAGTGAATACAATAGAATATGTGGAGGAAATAATTCCCACAGCAGTCCTGCTGATGTCTTTTCAGTCCTAAAAGCAGTCAGACAAAAGTCAGACACAATGAGGTGATAAAAATGTAGTTGTCTTTATAAAGGATCCTTTATGGTGCACAACATGCTGGAATACGTGCCGAAAATGCACTGAAGATGCACACAGTGACATAAAGAGGGCACAATTTTATGTATCACAAATTAGCATAACTGACAAGAATCCCCAGTTAGATACAACTCCTGCCTGGTTTGACTTTTTTGAAACCCCCCTTTAAATACTAACTAAGCTCTGTTTATGAGAATACCCTTTTAACCTTGAATTAATTCCCAGAGAATTTAAGCTTGATTCCCAGAGGATTGGAATCTCTAGGAATGTGTTCTGCCTTTCTCTCTAACAGAGTAGGTGAAATGCTAGCTATAAATCTATGTAGTTACACACCAATGGGGTACAGAGCTATAAAATTTTAAAGAATATAAAAAAGCAAAATGGCAAAAATCAGTTTGGTATCACTGCATTGGTCTCTTTCTTGTGTGCATGTGATGATGTGTTCAAGGAAATACTACCTGACATTTAAGCTGTTAGTTTTTAATATTCACTCACCAAAGAAATGTTCTTAATTACAAAGCAACATCATACTTTTCCTCAATTATGAGAGAAGGGCATGAGGAAACATCTGCAAAGGGCTCATTTTCTCCTGCGGTGAATAAATTAGTTTCAGGTCCCTTCTTAAGATTTGGCTGCAAGCAATGAGACAGCTAAGAGGAGTTTTCCTCTGTTGTTGATAACTTTTTCCTGCTTTTGAAAGAAACTTTTTTGTTGTTATTTTTTCAAACCTAGAAAATAAACTATTTCCTTGTTACTTTCCTTCACTTTCTGTCTCTGATGTCTTTACAAGAAAAACTAGATAAACCAAGAGAAAAGCAGCTGAAACAATAAGGCAGGAAAAGCAATTTCTTTGGGTTCTTTATCCTTTCCTCTCCCCTCCACAATTTCCTACTCCTATCTCTTTTTCTTTTTGCAGACCATTCTTACCAGTTCTCTGGAGCCCTGCCAGAGGTTTCTGAGATCATCGCAGTCACTGTCTGTGTTGAGGGTGTCTTTCTTCCTGTTCTATGACAGTTCTTTTATCCCAAAAGAAACTAACATTTTTCACTTCTCTGAATTGTTGACTTTCCTCTATGTTTTCATTTCATTCCTTCCCTGACTCCATTTTTTAAAGATGCTTACAGTGTTTTTCTTGAGCTAGTGAATAATAGCACTCAGTGACAGTGTTCTGGGGATCAATATACATTGATCTCAGACTTTTCAAAATGTGATTTTGAATCTTATTCTTAGTTGATAATCTTCCACCCAAGATTCCAAAAACTTCATATACTGGAGTAAGTAAACAGAGTCCATTCAGCAAGTTCTTAAGAAGATACTTAGAGGACACCTCTCTGAAAAAAAGACCTATGGTAACTTAGCTGAAAGAGCACCCATATAAAGGAGGCAATAATAGCCTTTTAGATTAACCCAGCTGTAAACTTCTTTGGAAGAATTGTACTGTTACACTTCCCAAGGAATGAGATCACCAGGCTTTCGTCTTGTCTGGACTATATGTGTGTAACATCCAGATTTTTTTTTGGAAACCCCATATCCGAATGACTACTATATAATTGTTTTCAGTAGTAATTTGACCAAAGGTTATTTCCATAACTCCCTAATATGCTGAGGAAAAGCAGGCAACAAAAGACATTTGTATCCTTAACATTTGTGCTGCTAGTGTTTAGATATGGCATGTTTACAAAACCACTCCAGATGTACTTCCTTCACTTCCATATCGCATTCCAAATGACCCATACATTGCAACTTCTTACTTGTCATGTTTAGTTGATTGTAGTAATTTCTAAGCCATAGTTTATCCAGAGAGGTGACAGCTATCCAGTGTTGGAAAGAATCATTGTGTTGAAAAGTCTGACAGCATCACTTATTTCTCCAAGATACTTGTAATTTATGACTTTGAAGACAGGCTTTTAATTCTCAAGTTGCTCTAATAGACATTACCATTTTTAATAAACATTTCAAATAAGCTGATACTGGCTCAGTGAAAACTACTTTTTCCTTCTAAAAATAGTCCTGTAGCATAAGGAATGATATTAGAGGATAGAGCAGGTTGTGGAGCTGTGTCTTGTCAGCTAGTCTTCATCACTGATGAGCACTTTCATTGATGTCTGACAGGAAACACTGTGGAAAAAATTATTGTTATTTATCTGATTATATTTTTCTGCCCAATATTTTTCTTTGTGAATTTTCTGTTTTATTTGTATTTTTTGCAGGTTTATGAGTCAGAGCACTTTTTGACAGTATTTTCCCAAGTTATTCTTATCTTATTCTGAAGAATAGAGGAAGTCAAAGGAGCAGCGTGTTTCATTCTAAGAGAATGAAAGAAGAAGCTACTGTCATTAAACATATGCAATGCTATATTCTTAGACAGATGTTTATGTGGAATTTCTGGGTGTAATTTTACTACAGGTGTTTCTACCTCAAGAGGAAATCCCTGGATTATTGTCAAAAGAATTCTTACTGCTTTATGTACCATAGTCCCATGGGCTTTCCCTCTCTTAGGATCTTCTATGAAAGATGGATTTGCCTCTTAGGGATTCTGTCTGCTGCAGCCAGTGCTGTCAGATGATAGCAGAAAGGGTTATATGCCAAACAAAAATTATTTGCTTACTATCTTTTCCCCAACCAAGATCTTGTTCCCCTGCTTGATGGCCTATCCTCACTTGCATGTTACATCCCTCCTTTTCATTGGCTTGACATTTTCCGCTCTGACTGAAGAAATTTTTTAGCTACAACTGAACCTAAATTTCACCCCCAAGTACTCAAAAGATTTTGAGGGAAATAGTCCAGTTTTTAATGTTTGTTTCTGATATTTATGTGTGGATTTCCCTCTGTAGTATACTTTTTCCACTGATCACTTTTCCCTCTGTTGTTTTGTTTTTCACCTTTCTTGCAACTTTTATTTAAGTGCTTGGGTACTGTGACAGATGATTTCCAGGAATGCATTTCTGTCAATATATATTTGTGAATCTTACACAAAAAACATTGTTAAAATGAACATATATTATGAAATTGTGGACAAAACGTATTAGACTTCAACAGGAAACAGATTTAAAAAGATGAGTCCTGCATGAAAGGCAAAATGTTAAAGAAAAATAGCGACTAACAAAACTCCCGAATCAAAACAGTGTTTAGAATATAAAATTTACAGTATTTTAATATACTATACTCCTTCCAGTATGCAGAGATCATGAGTTCCTATGAATACCAGGTGAAATTTAAAGTTCAGACTTTAAATAACAGGGGAAGTGGTTGCTAAGAAGATCTTACTTGGATGACTTGGAGCATTCTGTATCCAAAATGAACACTTCACATAAAACTTGTGTACTTTCAAATTATATGGTATGTCTAGATGTTTCAATATGTTTTCATGCTCACGAAACAGGCTTCATTCTTAAAGCTGGGTCATTTTTTTAAGATCTCAAGTTGAATACAATTTCCAAAGAAAAAGTTTTACTGGTACTTTCACCTTACCTGTGTGAATGATCACACCAACATATGTGAATTGCTTGACTCAAACCGCTTTGGGGTCTAACATATTTCTTCCTGGATAGATGCTTTACTATAATTAATAAATTAATATAATGTTTTCTAAATGCAAAGTTTATAAAAGTGGTCCTGTTTCCATGCATATTATAGGGAACCTATTTCCCCTTCTATTTAGAATATGTTTTTAACACATTTTCATTTGGAAATTGACCCTGAAGCATGCATTTCATGGAGAAGAAGAACTTTGTTTCATTGCTATTCTTAGTGTTCTTTTTGTGTCCCTTTTAGCACAATGTCCAGCAAATGAAATTCGCACAGAATCATCAGGAGTGATCCTCAGTCCAGGTTATCCAGGCACCTACCCCAATTCTCAGACATGTTCTTGGACTATTAAGGTTGACCCAGGATATAACATCTCCATTTTTGTAGAAATGTTTCAAAGTGAAAAGCAATTTGATGAGCTGGAGGTATTTGATGGTAAGAGAGATTTAAATTCTAATTACACAAGAAAAAATACTGGGTGTAGTGGGCCTTGATTTTGAATTTTTTAGTTTGTAATGCAGTGATATCTCTGAAATTTAAACAATAATTCAGAATTCCTATTGCTTTTTCCTAAATCTAAATCTATTAGCCAATGAAAATTTTTATAGATGTACTCAGGACAGAGAAGATTTTAAAATTTCTTAGGTTTTGTTACAGGAGGAGCAGTAACAGCTGCAACTTCCCTAGGAAAGTCACACAGTGTTCTGTTTCCTGGAAAATGTGTGGAGGTGTCTGAAAGGAGAAGTTAACATGCTTGTCTGTTATGGTTCATTGGTGAAGAAATATTTTGGGCTTATAATTACATTTGTCCAAATGAATAAAATGATTTCGATCTAAGTAGTGAAATTTGAGTTCAAATACCCTATCTGGTTTCTCCATAGCCTAGCAGAGCAGTGTTGTTCAGTCTTTGAATATACCACTGTTGAACTGTTCAACCATCTGCTTTGGGACAAAGAGCAGAGAAACGACCAAAATTCATTTTCTAGTGTTGTCACCTCTCAAGGGGCCCTACTTAATTCTTATTTTCTACTTAATTTTGAACTTATTATTACTTATTGTGTTCTCAATGATTTCCAAGGACAACTAGTCTCTGATTGTTCTTAAATACGTTTTTATGCATTTAGAGACCATTATCATATCTTTCTTCATTAACCAGGAATATATGATAAGTATAATAGAAATGACGAATATTCACTACGGGAGTTTCACAACATGAAAAAATATTAAAAGGTCACATCTTTTTGAAGCATCTTGTTCTAAGTATTCTTCTGAAGAATTAGATTTTAATGTCTAAAATTACTATTTTTTTTCTCTCTTTGGTAGAAACATCCTAAAAAAATCCGCAATATTTTTAATACTTTTAAAAATGCTACTTCACTAGCATATTTTTTTCTTCATAACATGTGTGCTGGTCCATGTCAGGTTAATGCAGAAAATAGTCTGCAAAAAATCTATTCAGACTGGGTTTTTTTTCCATTCCATTTTCTATGAAAGAAAATATGGAGCATTACTGGAACTTTTCTAGTGGTCTGATCACTTTGTTTTCTTTTGATAAATTCTGTTGAAACGGCATAATATTCCTGATGTATATTTTTGTTTTCTTTCCTGTGAATTTAAATGTAATTTAACCAGATTATCAATAATAGATCTGAGAGAAGAGCTAATGTTGTTCCTACATTTTAAGGCATTTTAATTTCATGGCATGAAATAATATTTTTACAAATTCATCTCTACTGCAGCTCTGCAGAAGTAATTTTTTCTACCACCTACCAGCAACCACAAGTGAAAAAAATAATGGTATATTTATAACCTCTCAACTATAGTGCCGTGTGGAGATTCCTGAGCTAGCTCTCAACAGGTTGATATTCAGATGTAGCCCATTGCAGTTCCTTGCAGAGATACTTGTTTGTGTCCCTGTGGCCACATTAGCAATTTACTTTGCTAGACTAATTAGTTGTACACCCCAGCATGAGTTTTTGGGGGCAGAAGGAAATTCTAGTGAGGCCATAGTGCTTCCAGTGATGACTATAACACAGACTCAAATATCACTGCATTTTGCAACAAATACATATCATATTGTGGTGGCTTGTTTGGTCCAAAACAGTGTGCTTCATCTAGGTCAGTAGAACTGTGCTGATGTATCTATAACAGATAAAGATACATCATTAAACTTTATGCAGAAACTGTACAAAGATTTGCAAGACAAATTTTAGGGAATGAGTGTTGCTAAGGCACTTGTCTCTGATTGCTTTATAAGGCAGCTTTGGAATGCAAACCACAGCAGGGACTACTCCTACCTGACTGCACTGTACATTATGGTGCTTCAGCAGCTGAACGATGATCAGATTTTTTTATCTTGCTACAAATAAACGGATATATACAGCAATTATAGTGCTCTCTAGTGAAAACCTAAAACCAGATGGGCACTTTAAGTCGAGATCTGTTAGTTATTTCTCTGACAAGGAAGAGTCGGGCTATTTCCTGTTTTACCGTGTTCACATTCACAGCTGAGTTACAATATGGAAAGAATTACCTAAACTCATATTACTTTAAAACTTAGTTTCTTTATTCATCTCTGAAGGTTCTTCTGGACAAAGCCCTTTACTAGTTGCTTTGAGTGGAAATCATACTGGGCAACTGAACTTCACAAGCAAAATGAACCAGCTGTATCTCCGCTGGTCAACTGATCATGCAACCAGCAAGAAAGGATTCAAGATCCGTTACTCAGGTAACTATTCGTGCTTTCTAATCAATTATACTTTGTGGATATACTGTTGTCCACCTAGACTTAAAGCCATGACAACTGTTCAGCATCAAATAAAACTTGTAATATTATGTCTATTTCTCTGAATTTAATTTATTATAACGTATATTTTAAGGATGTGAAATCATTCTATTTTAAGTTTAAGGTAAGCACAGAAGTTGGTTTCTCTATTTTTTCCCAGTGCACCAGAGATCTACAGATTAATACTTCTCCAATTAATACTCCTCTCTGCACATCTTCTCTTTTCTTATCAGATCCAGAGAGAAGCCTTTGAAATGTAGTGTGTAGTGGTAGGCATAACTCCCAGATTTACACAGAAGTATTCAGAAGTGAGAATTTTTCAGCTGCAATTCAGTACACAATTATTAGGTCTGCAATTTTCTAGAGTTGCAGTTCGCAACTCTCATTACCATGTTTTTCTTCATGTACAAATAATAGAAAAACTGGGGGGAGGGCGGGGAGGATGGAAATAAATCCCTCATTTCTTCAACAGGCTGCATATGAATCTGGTAACATGAAAATATGTAAGTAGCCTATCTAAATAGTAACAATATTATTTTCCTTATTAATAATAAAAATCAAGAAAAAACATATTGCATTACTGGGTTATGTGTTAGATGTAGACATATTGAGCCTTACGCAGTTTGCAGCCTGTTTATGTATGTATGTTTCCACACATACATCAACAGACACATTGCCACTAGAAGACTTGGCTTAGGGATAATTTACATGATGTTAATAGTATGTGTGAGAGAGAAAGGTGATAATTGCTATAATTTACATTTCTTCTTCTGTGTTTGGAAGTGATTAGCAATGTAAACGTTGTGTGTGTTAATTTTGGTGGCTAATAATTTTCAATATAAATTTAGTAGAGAAAGGAATACTAAGGATGTTTTAACAGAACATTTCATGAAGTACCAGGTATCTCCCATCTAGTCATGATAAATATTCTTAGGGAGAGTTTTTTGGAAGCTCACTCCTTTTCTATACCATCCATGCTCTGCCTGTCTAATTTCTGGAAAGCTTCTCTTGTTACTGAAAAATAAGATCAGGGCTCAGCTCAGAGCATAACTATGATTGTTTGGGGGATTTAAGAACTAAGCACAAATTATTAGCAGTTCAGGGAAAAAAACAGTGAAAACATCATCGTCACCTGTGTCTTTAGATAATTACTACAGACAAACTGAAGCTGAGGGATGGGGAAACGAGTTTTTTTCAAGCATACTGGAGATTAATTTAGTTTTTCATAGTAAAAAAGCAATTGCAGAACTTAATAGACGGATTGAGAGTGTGCAAGAGGGAACAAAGAGAACCTGTCACATCATAGCCCTCAAATGTGTGGTAGTGAAAGGAGTGGGCTTTCATTCATTAATTCAAAGTGAGGGAGCAATATCAGGGATACATGAATGGACTTCATGTGAAGATTTTGGGTTGTAAGTATCAAATTATAAAGGAGACTGATTTTTGAGGAATGGCAAAATATTTTGTACCTTTGCATGTACACAAAACAAGATTTGCAGTACTGTATAAGTGGTCTGTAATTGCTAGGCTCAATTCATCAATTATTATGGCACTAGCTATGACTAACAATAAAATTGGGGGACTGGAGACAGACAGATATGCAATCCTTATGGCTGTGTTTTAGGAACAAAAAAGTTTAGCTTTTTCCACTTCACTAACAATCAGTGCCTGTATTTTTCTCTAAACTTCTGTCCATTTTACATGAGATTCAATGGAAATAATCAGCATGAAAGAAGAGTAACAGTGAGAAGCAGCATAAACAATTGGATTTGAATCCTAATGAGGGAGAGCAACATCATGAAAGTAGGAAAAATACAAGATCCCAAAAAGGCTATTGATACTGTAGCAGCTGTGACTGAGCCAGCAGGCTTCCTCATGATGAAGAATCTATTGAAATGAATCACTGCCCTCCATAACCTTTCCCTTCTTCTCCAGCTCTGCCTGTGCACAAAATTTTGTAAATTCTGTTTTTGTCACGGCTAGCTTTCACTGGTAGTAACGATTTTTATTCACTGTTAAAAAGTGCTAGCATTACAGGAATGCTTAATATTTTCTTTAGCATACAACCTTAATTGTGCAAGCTGTTTGCTTAATATTAATAGTATGTTTACTATCATGTGATATAAGCATTCTTGCTACGTCTCAGTGGACAAAAGCTGAGGCATTATAGCAGACAGGCATTCTTTTAAGGGCTTTGACATATTATAGAGGCACTAGCATAGATTTTAGCCTAAATTATACATTTCCTAACAGCACTAATGCCTAGATATTAAATGATCTTTTTGTTAATCTAGAGAGTATCTGCATGGCATCCCTCAATAATTTATAACCCTGCATGCACACTCCTACCCAAGCAAGCTAGGGTAAAAGCATTACTAAGAAGAGGCAGACTATTCTTTTTTTTTTTTTTTGATATTGGTAGAAGGAATGAAAGTGCACTACAATACCTGGCATATCAGCTGGAGACACAAGGACTTGGGAACCAGATGGGAACTTCATTTGCTGCTTTTCAAATTGACATTACCACTATAACATTTACAGGCTTTTGTTTAACTTTTGGTTATTCATTCAAAGGTAGATAAGTCAAGTGATTACTTAGCTAATTTGTATATTCCTGCCAATAGCACTATTTTCCCTTGTCTCTCAGGTTTAAGTTGCCAGGTTTTTGTAGCTACAAGTATGGTTTTTATGAGAAGCTGCCAGAAACTTCCCCCGTGTCCAAAAGAACCAGATTCAGCTGGTTCCAAGATGGACCTGCAGCTGGCCACAGATGGTGGTAGTACCTCTGCAATAACACACTTAAAAAAATATATATATATATATATACACTGAACAGCAGCTAGAAGGAGTGAGAATACATGAGAGTGGAAACTCTGCAGAAACCAACATTGGTGAAGATGGAGGGGGAAGAGTTGCTCCAGGCACCAAAGCTGAGTTTCCCTGCAGTCTGTATTGCTCTTTAACCCTAGCACACCACTGAGGCCCACCCAGCTGCTTACTCACTCCCCCCACAGCAAGATTCAGGATGGAGTAGAGAATCAGGAGAATAAAAATGAGAAAACTTGTGGGATGAGATAAACAGGTGACGTTTAATAGGTAAAACAAAAGCTGCACATGCAATCAAATCAAAATAAGGAATCCATTCACCACTTCCTGTTGACAGGTATTCATCTATCTCCAGGAGAGCAGGGCTCCACCAGTCTTCATGGTGACTTGAACAGAACTTGCAGCACTGGTCCTTCCTTCTTCTTTCACAGCTTTTATTGTTGAGCATGACACCATATCTTATGAACTATCTCTTTGGTCAATTGAGATCAGCTGTCCCATCTGTGTCCCCTCCCAAGTTCCTGTGTATCCCCAGCCTCCTTGCTGGTGGGATGGTATGAGAAGCAGAAATGGCCTTCACTCAGTGTAAGCCTTGCTCAACAGTGACATCCCTGTATTATCAACACTGTTTTCATCAGAAATCCAAAACACAGCCTCATATTAGAGCCTTTGAAGAAAATGAACTCTATCCTAGACAAACCAGCATACCTGGGAAAAGATGTGGGGAAGGGGAGGGCAGGCAGGGCAGAGGCTTTTGACAATTTGATGATTTCTCATTATCTTACTCTCATCTGATTGGTAAAAAATTAAGTTAATTTCCCCAAGTCAACTCTGTTTTGCCTATGACAGTAACAGCTGAATGATCTCTCCCTGTCCCTATCTCAGCCCACGAGCCTTTTGTTGTATTTTCTCTCCCCTGTGCAGCTGAGAAGGGGAGCAATGCAGCAGCTTTGGTGTTCACCTAGCATCCACCCACGGCCAACCCAGAACACCTTTTTTATGGTCTTTTAACATCATATGCAATTGAAAGAAGCTTAACTCTTCACCATTCTTTTCTTGTTATTTTTAAGCTTTGGACATGTTAAACAAGTGTTCCTACTGCCTCCCTCTGTCAATTTAAAATAAAAGAATATTGATTGGTTTGTCTTTACATTTTCCAGTAGATGGTTAGAAGTGACAAGGGAACTGGGTGAAGAAGTTCATTAGACTCTGTATAATTGTTTCTTCTCCAATTTTTAAACTTTTAGGTGGTGATTTGCACAGCAGGAAGGTCACAGTGGAGGTTTATACAGTACTGTAAATCACAAAAAATATTCAGGATGATTTATAAATGTTGAACAACCTGTAAGAACAGCTTTCATATAAATAGCACGTTATTTAGTCAGATATTTCATTTTGGAAGGGGCAGACATTCACAATTATATCACTAAAGAGGGAGTAGGCCTTTGCAAATTTATCTTGTCTTTTCATATTTTTTATTTTTTAGATCTAAAATAAAATGCAAAAGAAAAAGAATGACAGCCTCATCCCTTTTTGTTGCTTGGTTAAGTATTGTTCTCCATTTTGATCCTGTATATTTAAAAGTGAAAAGTAACATATGGAATTATGGTCCATTAATTAAGGAAATGGTTTAGTAATAAGAAAATATATATTTTGTTTTCTTATGTGACCTTACCTACTTACTTTAGGTAGTGTCCAATTTTTTATCTATAAAGTGAGTATGACAGTAGCCCTCTACTACAGTGGATATTTAAAGAATAGCAGCACAAAGACATAAGATTCCCCAATAATATGATACAGACAAAAAAATATCCAAAAGGGAAAGTTATAAGGAAAGAATATAAAATCTAGCATGTGAGGTAAACAAAGCCCTGAAGGACAATTTTTTTTCATTTATTTATAATTTCAAACATAGTACTGTTTCTGTGAATACTTACAAATATCTTCTTCATATTAGTTTTTTTTTTTACTACTGATCAAAGATACTGCTGGGAAATCAAGTCCTTTGCTAAGATAAATCCTTTGATAAAATATTGTAGATTCCCTGTAGAGAGTGAGTTCTACAACATCATTTTGGAGGGTTGAACATGGAGTTTAAAAGAATTTTAATTTTTAATTGGGAGTCATTTAATTGAACCTTCCTGAGACAGAGTGTCTCAAACAGCAAAAAGACCAAATCCTCAGCATATTTTTTTAAATGTTCCAGCTATTAAGAGAATATGCTTTGTTAAAGGAAGAGTGTGGTCCTGCAAATGCAAGATCAGTGTTTATTTGTGTTGCTGTCCACAAACTCATTGACTAGTGATATTTGATTTAGCTGGCAGCTATTATCCTGTTAGTATTTAGTGGCAAATTACAAAAGTTCTGAGGTAAAATGAGCTGAATATTTTGATTATAAGTGAGCTGAAAAAGTTCAGTATGTTGCCTTACAAAATACACTATTATCTAAGAGGTCTTGAAATAATGTGGACAGTATGTCATTTGGAAAAGTAAATTAAATCTATAACTATAAAGATATATATATACACATATACTTCAGTCACTGGAACACAGAAGTTTATCACATTTTGTGGTAAAACACTGTCATTCCTAGATGAGAGCACTCCTGTGACATTACACCCATTTCAGCTAAGCCTCATAAGATTCCAGGACAGATTCCTCTCAGAAACTGGCTGGGAGAAAAACAGCATTTTATCACAGTGGTCCTTGACATAAGGCTACAGTATTCTGTGAGTTCACTGTATGGGTTTCTGCTTAAGCCCAAAATTTTCACTCAGCTTACAGTATCTGTAGTTTTCATCTGGCATTGTTCAAGCATTTGCTTATGTTCAGGTCTTAAGACATTTATTTATTGCTTTGTGTGTGGTTCTTCTGTTAATGTGTCAGTTTCTGATCCTAGAAGTTATGTGTGCTTCATCCTGGGCTCTGAAGGGAGTTCAGTTTAAAGAACAGATTAAAAATTACTAAAATATAGATTAAGATGGGAATTATATGTAGATTTATCAGTATTCCTTTACCTTATCAACAAGTGTACTTTTCAGAATTGTAAAATAAAAATCCATCTTCAGAATTTTTAGATGATTTGCTAAAAGTGCTTTTCTTCTTTTCATGCTGTCTATAGCTTAGACATCACTGCTTTGAGTATCAACCTTTTCTATACATTCCATGCTGCCTTGGCAGCACAAAATACTGTAGCTTTAGTGCGACTTTTACATAGATGTGGATTCCAGGCACTGCTTGCCTGTAACCCTGTTGCTGGCTTCTGACTTGCTAACCAGCCTACTGCTACTACTTTAAAATGTCATTAATAAGAGTGGAAGATAGATCTGATCTATGT
Organism: Sinosuthora webbiana; assembly: GCA_013397395.1. NCBI lineage: Eukaryota > Metazoa > Chordata > Aves > Passeriformes > Sylviidae > Sinosuthora > Sinosuthora webbiana. Next base: position 2,168,064 of record VXBN01017335.1, on the reverse strand, counting down.
TAAATGGTTGTAGTGGTTTGAAAGGAAAACAAGTGAGAGGCTCCAAGTCAGAAATACAATTTAATATGAAGGAAAGAAAGAAAAGGAAAAATAAAATAAATGCAAAGAAATAAAAAAGACCACTGACAGAGTCAGAATACAACCTGATCAGGGTGATGGAAGCAGTCCAGATGAGGTGGTCTTCCTGAAGCAGTGATCCCGTAGAAAGGTCTGGTAGCTCAAGTCCTCTGGGAATCCAGTGAGTAAGCCCCCTATACTGTCCCAAACCCTGAGCTTATATCCAGGTGAGAATGCTTTGTTCCTCCCTCTGGGCGGAGCATCTCACAATAGGATGATGGGTCCTGCAAGGCATCCTTGATCAGCCATTAAACAGAGATAACTCTCTCCAGGAGTTAACTATGAGTTATGGGCAAGGTGTTGATGGCCCATTAACAGAAGATAACCCTGAGGGAGGGGCCCCCGGGAAGGGCACAGTCCCACCTGGATTTAACATGAAGATGGTGATAGAATACTTTGTGCCCAACCCAGGACAATGGTTTAAACATAAGTTATCCAAACATACATGGTTTACATCACAAAATGTGTGTTATATGTTTCAGAAACACTCCTAACAGTCATGAGAGTATAAAGTTTGGTACTCTGGGAGCACAGCACCTTTCTGATATGTAGCATCTTTTCTGTACTGCTATCTGGTGAACTTTTCATTGTACTTCAAGGAATACACATCACTCTGCGTAATCCTGTTCATCATACCTTTTTGTCCCAAACCTTATACTTATTATGGTCAAATACCTCTGCCAAGACTGTCTAGCTGCACTCTTCAACCCTTCTTTCAGATCTCCACCCTTTTTTCACTCCTCCCTACAAATCACAGACTACTTTTAGTGATAGAAAACATAAGATTTTTCTTTATCCAGATTTTATCTACCTTTCTTTACTTTCTAGCGTGCCATCTTATTTTTTCTTGCTTCCTCTTTACTAAGACTCCCCTAATTTATCTTCCTCTTTCCTTTCTTCTGTCCCTGATTTTCTCTTTCTTTTTCTCCCTCTAATCAATTTCATTTCATTTTATAAATTTTTGTTTCCAGTTTCTTTCCCTGAATCATATTTTACTCTGAACACAATCTCAGTCTCTTATGCATCAATCCTTTCGATGCCACTTCTAATATCTAACCAAGTCGTTCTCTTTCTCTCACTTTCATCACTTTTACCTTCTCTCCAGCCCCTACCTTCCTGTTTCTCATCTCTTTGCACAATCTGTCATGGCTATTCTTCCCCATGGGTCTTAAATCAGTACCTTTGTGTCAAATATTCTTTCTCTCTTTTCTCCAGTTAAAATCTCCCTACCTTGTCAAACACATCTCATAATTTTATAATCACACTCAAACATCTACCTGTAGCCTTCACAATGGCAGATGACAACAAAGCTTTACCAAGACATCTTGGTTCCCAGATCTCCTCTTCCCTATTTCGTTTAGGTCCCTGAAGCCAGTGCCACTCACTCACCTTGGGTTGTCTTTACAAGTAAGCATTAGTAACATTAGTAACAGTAATATTAGTAGGTTGAAGAGATGGTTGAAAGCAGAAAATATACAGAAGTCATCAAGGTATCTGGCAAAGAAGGATATAGTTTTCTGTAGAATATCTGCAACAATAAATTTTAGGAATTAAGTATTTTCAAAGGGATGTTGAAGTAAATTCTGAGCGATATTGTAATTTTTTCTCCCTTTTTTCCTTCTACAAATTTCTTAGTTCAAAGATTTTTTTTTGCTTGATTTTTCTCTGAACGCCACTTGATTCACTGGAGAGCTTAAACCATGGTTTTGGGCCAAAGGCGCTGTTGATCATTACAATGTAAGCAAAAGTTATGACTGATAGATTTCCCCTTTGGCTCCTGAGGAAATTTTCAGTATTTTGACATCATTCTGTGTAATTCAGCAGCCTGAATGTCCCATATTTCATGCCATTTAAAAGCTTATCTCTCTGGATAGCCGTATATAGTTATTGCTGCAATTAGCCACAGCTAAAACATGGTAATAAATACCCTGGCAATCAGAACATGAAGTTTAACCTGTTATGCTAAAAATCTTTTTATATGCATAAAAACCCCTATTCTTTTATGTCTAGCCAAGAATTTACTGTTAGAATAACAATGTTAACAGTTTAATAAAAGAATTACTAGTCCAAATTAAATGGTTAATAGAAGGAGATAGAAAAAAGGACACAGGAAATGTACTGTACAGAAAACCAGTAAAGTTAGAATTGTTATACAGTATTACTGGGCTACAGACAAATATTTTATGACTAAAATTGCACTGATGTAATAATTACAGAGTTTTTTTCTGAATTGCATATTTTTTTTTTATGACTCACCAGATTTTCTTAGGATCTAGGATATTTAAAATTAAATAGCACTTAAGAGGTTACTGGAGCTGATTTTAGAGGTCTTAACCAGCTTGTTTTGCAATAACAATCTTATTTATTCTTCACTATGTCGAAATGAAAATTAAGTCCATGTTTATTGTGTTTCTTTAAATGTCAAGTTCCCTTTTGAAAGAGTGATTTGACAACTAATGTTATTTAGGCAGGCAAGTGTCACCATGCTTATAAAGGACACAGAACATGGCCCCAAACAATTATTTTACAGGACCATCTTGGCTTATTAATTTTCATTCTGGTTTTAATTTTTTCCTTTCTGATTTTGTGTTTTTTTTCAAATAATCCCCAAGTGAAATAATGTACAGAAATAACATTTTGAGTACAAATAATATTGCTTAATTGAGAACTATGTAATATGATTCCAAAATATGAAAATATTTTTCAGCATCTCTAATGGCAGACTTAGTTTTACTGCCTCTGTTGGGTGTTATTACTTAGAAATATTGACTTTTATGTACTGCATCTAAATCTAGACATTAAAGGAAGCATTTCGGTTAGGAATATAATCAACTCTATGGTCTCTGTCAATGAACAAAAACATTTCTTTAGGTGGTAATTGATACCATAGGTGCACCGTAAAGTGACAAAATATACATTGAAGATAAAAATGAAAAAATAGAGCTAGATATTGAAACCTGTATACCAATACCTGTAATTATGCACCTGTGAAAATGAACCAAACAAAACATCTTCTACTTGAAAATTGTCTGCAGAAGTTAAAATGAATATCACAGTATACCTAAGACACATTTCAGTATGATGGAGGGAGTATTCCAGCAGTAGTTGCAGTTTCAGTCTCATTGGTATTGACATTTAGTTCTCAGTGGAGCTCAACAGTGTCTTCCCTGTGAAGGATGTTCATAGGCTTATTTCACTGCTGGATGTTCAATCAGATTTCTTTTCAGAAAGCCGTGGTCCTGCCATGCTGCTTCTGAAAAGATAATCTCGGTAAACTCAGTAATCTCAGTAAGGTATGAACTCCCTTGGTGCATACCTGCTTCAAATACACAAAGACTTGTACATCAGTATGGAGTCCAAGTAATTTTTTCATATTGCTTTTGTCCAGTGATAAATGTTTGCATTCTACAAACAGATCCACATTATGGCTCTGCATATAGTGTGTCAAACTATACTGCACTACTCCTTGATTTGGCCCAGTTCAGGTATCCATATTCCATCCTTACAGATGGATACAGTAACCTTATTTTAAAAATGGTCTTTATTACTCACTTTTTGATACAAAAAAATTTGTACTTCTTTTACTTACTCATCACATTTCAAAAAATTTCCATTAATATATCACAGGTCCTCAAGGACCATGCTGGTCATGAAAATCCCTCTGCAAGAAATATTAGTAGAGTTCTGATTAAAGTTTAGCAAGGTTTACTTTCATTTCAAAACTCAAATCAGGTGCATGCTGTCTTACCTCATATGTAGTGTAAATTCAGCATTTAAGAAGTTGCAGTCAGTTTAGTTACATTATTTTTGTAAAAATTAATATAATTGCCAATATCTTTGAAAGAATATGTACAAAAAATTAACTACATTTTAATCTGAAAGAAATGCATCTGAAGAATGTGTATTGTTATTTCTCTTATAAATTTTTAATGTATTCGACAAAATGTTTAAACTTTAACATACATGTCTAAGTGTACTGAAATTTTTGATAAAGTTGTTTATAATTGGTTTTGTATATAGTGTAGCTCAAAGAATATTTTTTAATTTATAAAGTTATCAGATTTGAAGTAGATTGTTTATTAAGTGTGAGTATACTTACTGAACATTCTATATGCTTCATGATTGTACTTTTCTTATGTGCAGCAGTATTAACTAGTTTTGATTATAAATTTTGGTTTTGAACTTCATGATGTTTCTTTATAAGTAGTCTGAATCTTCACTGAGTATTCCAAAGGTACTGTAAAGGTTTCAGTATTCATTTTAGTGGCATTCAAAGTTTATACATGTCATAAATAATCTTAATTTTGTACATTAAGTGCTTTAGATTTGTTTTTAATAATTTCCATTTTTTGGTTCTTAGCTCCTTATTGCAGTTTAAACCCTACCTTGAGGAATGGTGGAATTATAAATAAAACAGGTGGTCCTGCTGGAAGCAAAGTTCGCTATTATTGCAAGCCTGGGTATAGAATGATTGGTCACAACAATGCGACGTGCAGGCGCTACCAAAATGGCATGTACCAGTGGGATTCTCCTGTGCCAATCTGCCATGGTAAGATAATGCTTTCTTCTTAGGCTTCTACAATTTCATTGTAAGGCTATTTCACGAAACAAAGATGCAGCATTGTCAATACTGCTGTATGCCAAGAGAGACGCTGGCATCATGACCTGATTGATCCAAACACATACTGACTTGTGTATTTCAGGTGTGCAGAGTTGAAGTATTAAGATCTATTCATGCCGTCAAATACAGACCAAATGGAACTTCAGTACATTTTTCTTTAGTAATGTATATACCTATAAACAGACCACAGGTCACGATATTGTATTACTGAACATTTTATAAAATTCAGTGGTTATTGCTTTATTATTTTAGAAGATAACTTTATAACTTGTGCTTTAAAGACATAATTTTTAACTCTTTTTCTCTCTTTATTTTTTGTTTCTTTGTTTTGTTTTTACAATCCAGGCTCTGACCAGCCTGGTCTAGTGGAAGGTGACCCTGCCCATGACAGGGGTTTGGAACCAGATGGTCTTTAACGTCCCTTCCAACCCAAACTATTCTATGATTCTCTGATATTATCAGGGACATGGGGAAGAAGAAGAAGGCTGCAAATTCTATCCATATCATATATGGCCCATTCTAACATGTGTCTGCTTCTAGTCTGCTTTATTTATAGAATGAAATTATAGTAGCATTCGTGCTTAAGAACATGGTTGATTAAAGCTGGCATTTACTTGTTCTTAACTTCATAAGACATTGACATGAGTTTTTATGAAGAAAAAAAAAAGCCAGCTGAGATTTGGCATGGTGTTTACTCTTCTGTTGAGAGTAGGCTATTTGTACGAAAAGTAAAAAGCTTCAGAAATTTGGTTACAGTTGAACCTGAAGGAATAAGGTTCCTATCTTTTATACAGAGCTAAATATTTCTTCTGGATGAGCATTTTCCTGCTGAGAAGGGCCATATGGCTATACCCCTACCAGCCCAGGGAGAAACTCAGACTGTCAGTATGCCACAAGCAGGGCCTGTATCTGTGCTTCCAGAATCCAGGATATCTTCTAATCTCATATGCCATCATGTTTTATGGCATAATGTCACATATGGGCCAGATATGATTTGATATGACATGTGATTCTGTTTGATCCTCCTGAAGGTCAGTAAAACATGGGAGAATCTGTGAGGTAAATTTAAGGAAAAATGCTGCTTTTGGACTTAATTGAACTGCAGTTTAGATGCTGATTCTAGTGCTGGCATCTAAACTGAAAATTCAGACACTCTGCACTAAAGAACCTTCAATAGTTAATAGGCCTGCAGCATGGGATCATCAAAACGGAGGATAAAATTCTGTTCCAGATTAAAACAAAATTTTAACATTTGTTTGTGGGATAAAGTTTTGATTAATTTGCTTAAACATAGAAGTCTAGTGTCATTTTCAGTGTCCTGAGGTGTTTTACCTCTCCTCCATCCACTTGCAGAGAAAGGTGCAAACTCTTATGTTATAAGAACTAGGTTTGCAGGATGTCTTAGAGGCCTAATAATCTCAGGTAGCTCTAGAGAGTGCGAAAGGAAAACAAACCCCATCTGCCTAAACTGTTTTATGTGCCTGGTCAATACTGTCTCTGAAACTTTGGGAGCCATTTTGCTGGCTAGCTGGCAAGTCTTTTTTTTTTTCAAAGGTACTGAAGTTTTGGCATCTTAATCTGGACCTCAGTTACTTCAGGCATAAGAAGGTAGAGATAGTATTCTGTGTGTACTTTTTAGACTGGGCAAGTTGGGGCCATAAATTTAAGGAGGCCCTATATTTTACTTTTCCCCAGAATTTAAGATCTTGTGATTCCTCAGCTGTCAGAAATTCTATGCAAATATATCCCTTATCTTTCTACTGCCTATCTATCCCGACGATATTAGCCTTCTACTGCTGCTTCCACTATTGTTCAAATATAACAGAGTTCGGTACAATGAAAATATGATCCAGCAGTTAAATATTCTTAAATAGTTTCTTTTTTTTTTCATATTTTATCTCTTCTTTTAGAACAGTCTAATGTTAAGAGTTTTCTTTTACATTTTGAGTTTCTACACTTTGTGTTCACAATTTCCTGTTCACAACGGCACAAAAAGTGCTTCAAATTTGTCATTCTAACCTTGAAAATTATGTCCAAACATAATGAGGTGCATGAATGGAGAAAAAAGCTCTTTAAACAATTTAAGAAAAAACTCCCCACTTTTAAAGACAAAATGGAATAATTCACAGAAAGTAGGAGGGAAAATGTACAGATGTGTGCAGGACTTGATATAACATTGCAGGACTTGATAATGAATAACCAGGGGTGAAGGAGACTTAGAAAGTAATAGATTCTGAATAGAACTTAAGAGGACTCAAGAAAAAATGTCAAATACTTCAGACACTGTGTCTGTGCTTGTTTTATCACAGTGTGCAAGAAGGAGCTTTGAAATTTTAGCGGTCTAGCATGTTTGCAAATACCTTTTTTCTTGACTTTTGTGCTGTATCTACAATTTCATCAATATATGTGGTGTGGGTATGTAGATTTCTGTAAAAAAATGGGAGAAAAGAATTTATTATAAAAATATATATTTGAAAGGTAGGTTTAATCTTTCCTATAATTCTTTTATAAATGTAAAATTCCTCATTTTAATAAATAATTTTACAACTCTGGCACAATTATGCTATCTTGTGTGTCTAAACAACGCATATGTTGTACAAAAAATTGTGAAATGGAGAGCATTTTTCAAAGTTTATTTAGTACCTGTTATCAAAATGCATTCTCTTTGAAAATTGATTAAAATTACACTTTTGGTTCAGCTCATGGATTTCATTATGGGATCTTTCTAAACCAAAATGCCTTTTTTTAGTTCAGAAATTTCTGTAAAACCAGTCCTGCAGGGTTACATTTGTAATTAATAACTTGAATGTGTCAGAATTAATTTTTTAAATCAAGTTTGACCGTATTATCAAAAAAGGGTAAATATTTTTTGTGTATCTATTGGAACAGCATCCAATTTGAATATGAAAACATTTAATATGAGTTAATCTGATAGGGTCAGAAGATATTTTTCAATTCTAGTCTTCTCAAATGCAAATGTGTGTAATAATGTCCTGAATGCTGTATTAAGAACTTGACTCGTATCTAGGAAATTGGAACTTACTGTTACAGCTTTTAGTTAATTTGTGAAGTGAAAAGAGAAACATGACTCATGCTACATTCAAAAGAGATATAGAGAGAAAATAACAATTCTTATATAATAACAGTAAGTAGCTGCTGAGAGGAAATAGTAAGGCCCCAGTAATGATACTGGCAACCACATTTGTCAGCCACTGATTAGCTCATGTATAGATTGGCATTCTGGGGGAGAGTAGGAAGAGAAGACTGAGGCTAGAGATGAAGAGAGTATAAGAGAAAATATAGGAAAATCTTGGCAAGAAGAGCAGTCAGAAGGAAAAACTGAAAGCAAGTTGTCAGGGTCAATATGGCTGAGCCATGCTGGGTTGCCAGAGTCTTGGGGCTGAGAGTGCTGTTGTACTCCCACATGGTACCAGTGAGAGTGCAACAGGGTGGCTGTCTTCCTCTGGCAAGCATGAGCAAATGCCTCTATTTATCCCACCTGTTCTTCCTATACACGACTCAGATTTTGACTTTGTTCTTCCTGATTTCTCCCACTCATTTTTAAAAGAGCTAAAAATAACTTTAAAGATCCTTGGAAAACCCATGGCTGCTCTTTGCCATTTGAATTACTTCGTGGTAGGTTTATAAAAGAAAACCAGAGGTACCTACTTTAAGGAAGTTCTCATCTGAATTTGTAAGTACTTGGAAAGGCTCAAGGTCTATGACAGAATCATAATACAAGTACAGCTGATGCCAACAGTTCCTGCTTAAAATGCTGATTCCAGGTACTGTCATTATGCTTACCTCTGTACTTGAAGTGTATGGATGTACATTGTGGAGTTAGAGATATTTGTACTTTTTACTGGACTGAACCAAGATTATTCCAGGACCATGACCGTATTCCATGTCTCCCCTGGGAGAGTGGGTTTGAAAATACCTGTTTACAGTTTGCACAATACCTATGATTCTTAGGCCACCAAACTACTTCCTCATAAAATTAGGTGTTCTGTGTTTTTGGGCATGGAATTAAGCTTGGGCCTTTTACCTTTTTTGGTAAATGTTACTATGTAAAAATATCACTCTTAGCATACAGTCTTAAAAATTTGAGGTAAGTAGCAGATTAAAAATACCAAATTCCAGCTTTCTCTTATAAACCAATGACCATATTTCAGAATATAAAACAATAAGTTTATTACTCTAGACTAAAAAAATCCCAGAAATTTAAAGAGAAAACTGGTAGCAGTCTTTTAATAAACTAAAAGTGGTTCCAAAGATGAATGAAATTATTAATCTGTGCTCTTTCTAGATAAATTAATTACAGCTAGCCTTACTTTTACAGGATCCTAAGATAGGTTTTTTATTGTTTTATTCTTTTCTCAGAGAGGCGAGTGAAATACTGAAATAGATTGCCTGTGAAGAGTGTGAAATTTTCATCATTGGAGGTCTTTCAAGAACAAATTAGATCAAGACTTGTCAAGTATAATTTTGACTTGTGATAGGAGAATAGACTACATGACCTCTCATAAAAGTTTTTTTTGGGTTGCTTTTTTTTTAATACCCCCAACCTTGTTTTCACTTTCTTTTTTATTTCTGTATGTATCCAAGTCTGAGAATTGTCAAAGCTCTCTCTGATGTTTCCAATTGGATCTCGCACACATAAGCCGCTGAGCATGTTTTTGTTTTGAATCCTGCTTTTGGGGACTACTCTGTTTCTAACTTCAAATTTTGGGTATTTAAATGCTTCTTCCAGCACTATGTTCAATGCCAGACACAGGTCACTGAATGATAAAATGTATGTAGATTAATTTAGGGATTTTCCAGCATATGAAAATAAACACAATGTCTGACTGCAATGTACTCCCCAGCTTCATTTCTATACAAAATGAAATTGCATACTTTGAGGATAAATAATATGTAAGTATCTTACTAGAATACAGGTGTATAGATAATATAAAGGATTGCCATAAACCTTAAATTTACTGATTTTAACAAGAAATAAATGTAAGTATGACATGGAACATGAAAGAGCAACTAAAACTACATCTCAGTTTCTAGGTAAAAGGCTTTTTCCCCTGCATTGGAAGAATAATATTTTTCTGCTTTGCAAGTTAATAGATATAATTAAGGCTGACTTATATTTCGAACACTCCAAATGCACATCTCCCAGCTGGAACCTGCCTATCTCATCTAATCATTGACCTAAGAACCATGCTGACAATTCCTCAAGTCAGAAGATTTACTCACACTATTCTTAATTGTTTAACAATCATGCAGCTGAGAGCTTCAAAATACTTGGTTATGGCACAGTAGTGTCATTGTTTCTTCTGTCCAAAGAAAATATGCGATTTTGGTCCGTTTGGTTCAGCTTACTTTACTTCAAATTTCAAATTACTTGCTATTTAGTGAAACTCTCCTTGCTGATATGCTTTAACACTGGTTCTCTAGAAGCCTTTTGCAGCCTCGATAAATTTGTAGCAACAGGAATATTTCCTTCCAATCCAGGCTCTGGGAGATAAGCATACAAAAAAATAAATAGATAAGACTCTAACTGGAACAGTGCCAGAATTCCCAAACTGCTTTTATGATAAGTACCTAAAGCAGGAGTGAGAAAAGCCTGACAATTTAGGAGTAAAAGATTTAGAAATAACTAAGGAAAGAAGGGACACTCTGAGGATGAAAGTACTGAAGTGTGACAGGTAAGGATAGATTTTGAGATGCTTTAGCACACTGGACATTGCAACAGACCTGACACCTGTGTGTGAGCAGGCATTGTACATGTTTTATTCCTTAAAATAACTTGCACATACGAGCCACTAACTCTTGAACTTTTCAGTGTGTCTCTTGAAAGGTTATTGCTGAAGGTGAAGAACAAATGCTGACAGAATTATTAGCTTATTCCATGAACTAAACAGACCAAGTTTGGTTTGTTAGGGTAGTGGTTTTTGTTTTTTTTTNTTTTTTTTTTGTTTGTTTGTTTGTTTGTTTGTTTTTGTTTTTTGGTTTTTGTTTTTGTTTGGTTTTTGTTTTTTGTTTTTGTTTTTGTTTTTGTTTTTTTTTTCAAATGGCATAATAAAAACTTCTTCCTTCACTAAGGTATTTGAAGTTATTTCATGTTTGGAGTATTTAGAGGGAAATAAAAAAAGGTCCACATGTACATGCAGATGGGCACATACATGAGACGGGTGAATAGATTCATAGTTTGAGTCTTGGTTTTGTACAATTAAATGTATGTGCACTTAAAAGCGAGATTATTGTTTTGATATGAGAAAGGATACCTGAAAATGTTGACAAGAAGTTAAATCTTAACCAAAAGTATCCAGACACATTGTCATAAGTCAGAGGAGAACTGTAAGGAATGTTAGGATGAGTGGAGGCATTAGGAACACTGAAATGTTTCACAGTAACCATGACTTGAACTGCATTGGCATTTTTATGATGTACTGAAGTAGAGTGTGAGTTTAACTTTCCATCAATTCAGCATGCAGACAAACTTTTTGCAAGTATTGCCTGACACAAGATCAGAGTTGGTTCTAGTTGTAAGTAAAGGATTCAGCTGATCTTTAGGGAATATAGAGCATTTAACCAGATACGCCAATTCTGACTGTGTTGAGCACACCAGAGACATGAAAAACTACCACTCCTGCTGCAGTGACCTTGTGGAGAATGACTTGTAATGTAAAGACCTGCTCCCAGAATCTGCAGAACTTGCTTTTATCCTTCCCCTACTCCACTTTCTCTAACACGATTCAGAGCATTTGAAAAGCTCTACCTTTTCTGTCCCAGTGCTAATCCTTCCACTGGCAGGAGGCTCAGGCCCTGCCCACTGATGGAGGAATACTCAATTTTGATAAGAGAAGAACAGTTCTGGTTAGGATACAAAAAGTGCCAAGAAGTTATGTTACAAAGGAGGAATCTTATTTTGGAACATTCCTATAGTTCTATTTCTGTTAGCAAGATGACAAATTCCAGATGGAAGGAAAGGCAGAAATAAACTAATCATTCATCATTTAATAATGGTTATATCTCCTCATTGTAATCGTATTCAAAGTACTGTGTTGTATTTAATTTAAATTCATCAAATGTGACAACTTGGAAACACTGAGAACAAATTTGAGAGTTGTGGTTTTGATACCAAGATAATGTGTTCTGAAATTAATTGTTTATATTGAATTGGGTAAATTGTGATAAGAACTAGATTTTAAAAGAAAACCAAAACTTATCTTCACCACTGAAACAGATTTCAGACAAATACTGATTTCTTCTTTTGAAATGTATTTATTTTATTCCAAAATATTAAAATATTGAATTGCTTCTTACCATTGACTGCATGCAAGGAAAAAATACTTTCATTTGTAAAACTTCACTTTTTATTGGTAAATATTTAAAAATGAAAGCTTCAAGGCTGATTTTTATTCAGTGTATTTACTGCAAAGCAGTAAACTGGATGCCAAACTCAGAGTAGCTTCTGATTCTGTACACACATACACATATCGGTTTACAGGAAGTCATAAAATAGAATAATCCTAATAATTTGATAGATTGTCTGCTCCAAGTTGCCATTTTGCAGAAAGTAACATCCTTTCAGAGAATATAACATGACTTGCCCTTCAGAAGAGCTGTGGAGCAAACATAATTTTTTTACCAGCTTCAGTAACTCATTAAAGGACCTAGAATTAATATCTGTACAAGAATAGCTACTTTAAAATAAAAATAGCATTAAAAGAAATTTAAATAAAAATATTGTCAAAAGCAAGGGACCTGAGCAGTCAGATGACAGAAGGCAATCTTGTTTGGGAGACCTTTCATAAAAGTTACTGAAAAAGACTTTTTTCTAATTTCACTCTGCCTGAAAATTGTATAATATGAGATACTTTTGAAGGAACTCTGGCTAATCAATTAATATATAAGCCTTGAAAACCACCTTAGATGCTACTCAAACTTCACTAAATTGACAGCAAATTAAATTTTGTGACCTCGAGAGAAAAACTGTTCATTTGGAGTTAAATTCAGAAGGAGAAAAAAAAGTGAAAACAATTAAATAAATAATTTCTTTCATGATACAGAAAAATGATAAGCCTAGATACACATAATATTTAAAATTCTGAAATAAATTAGTCAAATATGTAAATAAAGTTTAAAATATCAAATGCCCTTAAGTGGAACACTTCTCTGTCTAGTCTTATATTTGGTTGCTTTTCTCATCAGATAAAGAATGTTAAATTGAATTCTTCAACAACATAGTTCCAAATGCATAGAAGAAACAAACATTAAATATATGAACAAACTATGATGAAGTAGTGCAGGATTGAAAGAAAGGCTGAGAGAATGGAGCAGACTACTAAAAAGCATTAAAGAGTTTTTCAGTTCATTGCTTCTTGGACCAAATCTCTTTGGACACTTCCAATTTTCTTCTCTAGCAAATAAACCGTTGCCTTTAGCCTGTGTTGAAAATTCTCTCTCTGACATGATTATATTGAACTAAATAATTATTTATAAAACGTTTGTCTATATTCTATGCACTTCTAAGTTTTTATCATTGTTTTAAATACTGTTACATTTATCAGAATGTTGCATTAATTTCAATTGTTATAAATGGCATATGTCAAATTCACTAATCCATGTTTCTTATTTCAGTGGTGTGACAATATTTTAAAGATATGTATGATAAAATTCCAATTCTTTATATTTTTCTTTCCTTTCTTTTCAGCTGTATCTTGTGGCATTCCTGAGTCCCCTGGGAATGGTTCAGTTATAGGTAATGAATTCACTTTGGGCAGTAGATTGATATATGAATGCAATGAGGGCTTCAAGCTAGAATCTAGTCAACAAGCAACAGCAGTGTGTCAAGAAGATGGATTATGGAGCAACAAAGGGAGGCCGCCTGTTTGCAAATGTAAGTGGGCATGTATTTCTCAATAATATTTCCCCAGAACTTTCTCAGGAAATTCTTCACTGCTGATGTTTAGGTTTTACATATACATATGCCCTGAAGTGGCCATTCAGGAATACATCATTATTTATCATGTAGTAAAGTAGAAGAGGCACATAAATTTGTTTAATTAAAAAAATCTTTGTTTTATCTTTTTCAAAACATCTGAATTTAAATCTCCTGCATAGTTTCTTATTATGAATAATATCCCCTTCACCATGGTAGGTTACAATCACCAATTATAATTTCTTTTCTATTATAGCTTCTAAAATAGTAAAAGCAAAAATTGTTTCTTAAAATATTAGTGTAGATAATTAAGCTGAATAAGAGTCCTTCAGTCTTCATTTCTGGCTCCTGTCAGGAGCAAGCCAATGTAGTGCAGACTCTACATGGTATAGCCTCTCGTTTGCATTGGGCAGCCACTGCTTCTCTCTGTCCTGCATCAAAAATTACCTGAGCCTGACTTCAACGTGACTAGAAATTCTCATTAGGACACAATCTCAAATTTAACAATTCCTATAATACTATGTGTAAAAATTTTGAGAGTTAATTTAGAATCTTGATCTAATCAGCAGCATATGTATGTGCCTTCCAGATTCTGTATTTGATAAGCACTTTAATTTTTCGGACAAGTAAAATTCAACTCATTATAAAAAAAAAATAAAATGAGGCACACACAAGAATTGTGAAGTTATACATGATTGTGAATGAGTTTTCATTTATTTGAATCAATTCATAGCAAGCAATTGTTTGGAAAATATTTTTGAAAGTTATTTAAGAGAATTTCTAGGTATCCTTGGCAGATGGTCATTTAACCTAATCTTGAACAACCACCTGAATACTCTTTCAGTAATTTACTTTCCCTTTTGCAATTTTTCCTAGTACTTATGTAATCTGAAGCTGTTTTTCTGTAGTGTAAAGGCCTGGTTTCATTTTGTGTCCACAGTGGACAAATAGAAGTTACTTAATCCTTTTTTCCTTCTTACTGTGTTTGAAAACTGGTATGTTTTCAGTGTTATGGGTTATCCTTGGTGAGCTTTCGTACCTCACCCAGCTGTTCACTCCCTTTCCCTTTTCAACCAGATGGGAAAAAGTAGGATGAAAAATCTTGTGGATCAAGATAAGGACAGAGAGAGGATTCAACTTGGAAAATGTTAATTTAATATATTGACAATTAAAATAAGGTAAAATAAACTTCAGAAAATAAAGGTTAAAAAAATCAGAACAATGCTTTCCTCCCTCTATTCCCAGGGTCACCTTCATTCTGTTGGTTTTTTTCCTTACTCCAGCCAGTGCTAAGGGATAAGGAATGGGAGCTGTGGTCAGTATATTACAGGCTTCTCTCTGCTTCTCCTTCCTCCTTGCACTTTTCCTCTGTTCCTCTGTCTTCTTCATGAGCTATTGAACTTCAAGATAAAACTTGCTCTAGTGTGGCTCCTCCATCAGCTACAGATTCTTCAAGAAATAATATTCAGCTGCTCCAGTGTGAGCTGTAGTATGGGTATCTGCTCTGGCATGGTCCTCTCCATTGGGCTGCAGCAGTACACCAGCTCTGGTGTCTGGAACTCCTCCCTCTTACGTGACCTTGGTGTTCCCTCTGCTGTTTCTCACTTTTTGTTCCTGCCCTCTCTGCCTGTGTAGAGTTTTGCCCTTTCCTAAGCACAGTTTCCCAGAGGTGCTGCCATCAGGGCTGCAGAGCTCAGCTGTGTTGTGCAGTGTGTCCTTTGGAACTGACTGTGCCCACCAGCCTCTCCTCACAAAGGCCACCCTGGAGCTGTTCGCTCACCCCTGCCGATGCCTTGACTCCTGAATCCAGTGCACTCAGTCACCTTTTCTGTAGAGATAACTATCTTATTGTGATTCATTCTCACTCTTCCTTCCTACTTTTAGGACCAGTGATTCTCATTATTGTCCTCTGGACAATCTCCAATTGGTCTTCACCTTTCTTGAAGGGCACTGCCTAAAACTGTACACAGCAATTCCACAGAGTACATAAAGAGGATTATTCAAAACCAGCTGTGATCCCACAGACATGATCTGAATTCAGAGCCATGTACAGAGGGAAGGTAGTGCTCCAGTGAATTGAAGTGAGCTTCATTCTCAGAAAAAAAATTGACAATGTAGAAAGCACATATCTTGAATGATTAATCAGCAAAAATGTCAACAGATTTTTTTTTTCCAAGGGAAGAGGCCAGATAAACTATCTGGGGATTACATACACTAAATTAATAACACTATATCTGCAGTGAACAAAACAAAACAAAAGCTTGTATTATTAAATACTTAACCAGATAATGACTACCCTTTAAAACAAAGCTTAATTATTAACATTTAGCACCCCTTTCAACATTAAAATTTTTGTTTAGTATTTATAATAAAATAACAAGGTACTTTAGTCTCTTTGTCTTCTCTTTTGCTTTTCTAAATTTTTTTTTTTGAAAAAGAATCCAATTACTTCTAAATCTAGGCATGCTAAACTAAAGTGCTAGTGATGTAAATGACAATTTAAAATAAATATTTTCAGAATGGATTGCTATTCAGAGGCAGGCATGCCTTACCCAAGATTTCTTGCAAAGTGCAGAAGAGCTTAGACAATCTACAGAACAACCTGTTTTTTTTCAGTATTGCTGCTGTAAGAATAGATGTATTTAGTCTCCAGAAACAGAAACATTTCAAACTTGATGGTAAGCAAACACATAACAGAAAGGTAAATGGTAAATAAATAAGTCTGGTTTTATTCCCATGTCTATTAAAATAAAGGTTGAAATTAGGGCCGTTTCTTTTGCAAAGCATCTTTGATAATATCATGCCTGAGGCAGATGTTTGAAATGCCTTTCTTTTCCTTAGAAGTATTTACATCAGATTTGAAGCGTGAAAAATGTAATTCGTGATGGTCATAGAGCAAGACACAGATGGATCATGGATATTAGGCAATTGAATTTAATTACGGAAAATACAAAGCAACAGATACCTACTAAGAAAGCTTAACTGAATGACAAATATCTTGCTTCAGTTATTCTACATAGAGATTCCCAGAACATGATGAAGGGAGATTTCTCTTCTGCTCTTCCATACCATCATAGAATCAGAGAATAATTTGGGTTGGAAAGAACAATAAAGATCATCTAGTTCAAACCTCCATTCCATGGACAGGAATACCTTCCACTAGACCAGATTGCTTACATTTGGCCTCATCTAAGCTGGCTTTGAACACTTCCAAGAATGGGAAATTCCCAGCTTCTCTAGGAAACCTGTTCCAGTGCCTCACCACCCTCATAGTGAAGAATTTCTAATCTAAACTCACTCTCTTTAAATTTGAAACCATTACTCCTTTTCCTATCACTACATGCCCTGGTGAAAAGTCTCTCTCTAGCTCTCTTGTAGCCCTTTTTAGGCTCTGCAAGGCTACTCTAAGGTCTCCAAGAAAGAAGCCTCCTTTTCTGCAGGCTGAATGACACCAACTCCCTCAGCTTGTCATCATCAGAGGTGCTCCAGCCCATTGATCATCTTTTTTGCCTTCTCTGGATTCACTCCAATAGGTCTGCATCCTTCTTTTTTTGGGGGCCCTAGAGCTGGCCACCGTATTCCATGTGGGGGTCTCATGAGAGCAGCATAAAGGGGTAAAATCACTTCTCTCAACCCACTGGTCACACTTCTTTCAATGCAGCCCAGAATATGGCTGGCCTTCTGCACTGCAGGTGCATATTGCTGGCTCATGTCAAGCTTCTCATCAACCAACACCCTAATTCCTTCTCCTCAGGGCTGCTCCAAATATATTCTGTGCCCAGCCTGTACTCATGTTTCAGACTGCCCTGACCCTTGGGCAGGACCTTGCACTTGGCCTTGTTGAACTTCATAAGGTTCACCTTTATCCATTGATTTGTCTACTTGTCAATTACATGTCTCTCTGGCCTTCGCTCTTACTGCTTTCCTTTTCATAGAAATATGTGGATGCATAACCCAGGATATTGAATTTATGGTTCATTCTTCTAACATTTTAATTGGCTGAGATAATCCCTATAATGGCATAACTTTATTTCTCTTTTTCACTATTTCTTTATTACATTTATTCAAGGATTTATATCAGGTCCTTGACTGGTTTATGCTAATTAGTCTAACATCAAATATTTTAAGGAACAGCTAATGGCACTTTTCCATAATCTTCATATTGCAGATTTCACTGTAGATGGTTTTTTTGAAGGTATGGTGTGCTGAGCTGCACCAGTGATGGTTCAGACATCTTTTTTTTTTAGGAACTAATTGAAAAATAATTATAAATTTTATAATTTATAAATTTATAAATTAGCCTTTTTCATATTTTTCAATATGTTCGGAAAATATTTTGTTTTAGAAGCAAGAATCATAAGTCGATCTGGAATAAAACATTAGTTGTAGTATAAATGCAAAACCAATTTTGCTAAGATAAACAGGAAAAGATTCAACATCAAATCATCATAGATATTGTGCTGGTGGTTTTTATTTGCTAAGACATTTGGAACATCATACCCATTTTCTTTAACAAATTCTAAGGTCAGTAAGTATTTTTTGAAGTATTTTGTCAACATTTGATATGTTAACATGGAGTATTTTTTCAATGAACTGTAGTAAAACAGTTCATACATTTAGCAATTTTTAATTATTCCAGATACATTGGACTAATAACAGATTGGCTTGATATAGCTGACTGGATTGACAGACTGATGCTGAATACTGCATGATCCTCCTATTTACCTGTTTTGAGTCTTTGAAGCCTTTCCCGTTTGAATATATCAACCAACACAAACAGTTCAATTGTTTTCCTTTCTATCAGAATACTGAGACTATCAGCTTGCTCAAGTGATCCTATTTTGTTCTTAGGTCTTTGTTCATAGATTCTGTGATGTACAGGATTACTTGGTTTCCTACTCTCTTCTAACCTTACTAATACTTGTGAATTTAAACCACACTAGTATCTCAGATATAATGCATGACTTCACCTTAATGTTGCTCTTATTTTTAAGCTAATAGTGAAGTTATTCAAAAGGGTATATTTGAAAAATGTAGGTCACATTACTGCCTAAGGTTCACCAAATGCCCTTTCCCCTTTTTCTGTGGTGGTTAACTACCAGCTGAAGAATGGCAATCAAATATGTGCTCCTTGAGAATATGTCATTTCTACACTGACTTTTGCTATTAATATATTTGAAAGAACTCTTTTGATTCTCCACCATGTTTTTGTCCAGCTTCAACTCCATCTGAGCTTTGACTGGATGAGTTTTCTCCCTACAGTGCCAACCAGCATCTCTGTATTCTTCCGTGACACCTTGCTTCTACAGGGCATACACCTTCCTTTTTTCCATTATTACCAGGAAAAGATTCCTGGTCAACCAAGCCAGGCTTTTGCCTCATCTGCTTGATTTACAACGTTTGAGAATTGCCTGCTCCTCTTCCCTTGGCATGTAATGCTTAAAAAGTGACCAGTGCTTAATGACTCCCACACCTGCAAAAATGCTTTCCATGGGGATTTTACCTACTAGTTCCCTGATAAGTTTGAAGTCTGCTCTCCTCATTCCAGGATTGAGGTTTTGCTGGCACTTTTCCTCCTGTCAACAGAAATTTTAAACTCAGCAGTTTTACAGTCACAGCGGCCAAGGCAGCCACCAATCTTTGCTTATGAGATCCTCCCTGTTGGTCAAGGAGGGTGTCTTTCTGAGCTAGCTGCCTTAGGCCCTGTTCCATAAAGTTGTCACCCAGATTTTTTAGGAATCATCTGTGTTGTAGCAGCTGTGTGGTTCTCCCAAGTAATTTCTGGCAAGTTGAAGTCCCCCATAAGGACAAGAGCGGTTGACTTGGAAGCGTCCCTTAGTCGCTCGAAGAATAATTTGTTGGCATAATCTTCCTAGCTGTAGGTCTACAGTAGGCTCCCACAATGACATTCATTATTTATTTGTCTCTTGATTGTTATCCAAAAACTCTCAACTGAGCCATTGCCAACTGAGAGCTCCATATATTCTACCCCTTCTATTACATCTGTGCCACCCCCTCACTCGCTGTTGCCTTTTCTGCCCTGCCTATCCCTCCTGAAGAGCCTGCAACCATCCAAGAGTGCACTCCAGTCACAGGACTCATCCCACCGGGTTTAATTTTTGCCAATTATATCAGACGGGGACTGGGGCAAAGCTTCCAGCTCATTTTGTTTTGCTTATGCTGTGTGAATGTGTAGAAACATTTTAAGTGTCATACTTTGTAGACAGCACCTTGTGAAGCAGCTTGAGGGATTAGTGGTTTTTTCCTCAAGATTTGGCACACCATACCATCGCTCATCACTGGCAAGCCTGGTAAATTCCCTTTCCCCCTTCCAAATTGCTGTAAAGTTCTGTCAGTAAGCCCCACTAGCTCTTGTGCTAGAGCTCTTTTTCCCCTCCGAGAAAGGTGCATCCTATGAGGTGTCAGTAGACCAGGAGTTAAGTAGATCAACAAACCCCAAATTTTTCCACTTACACCAGCTTCAAAGCCACATGTTGACCTGACAGATCTGCCTATTTGGGCTTTATAACAACTCTTTTTTATGGTAATTATATGTCATTATGAATTCCCTGCTTTTGAGTCTATTTAGAATTATCAATATATGGAGATTTTCATGTCATTAAATAATCATGATTTCAAATTATAATTATGTTTTCTGACCTGTATGTAAATCAATATTATTCATACATTTTTGTATAAAAATGCCTGGAGAAGTAAGAGAACATCTTCACAACTTCAAGAAGTTGATAATCCATTAGAGAGTTTCATCTATTTAAATGAGAATTCAAATAGTGCCCAGACCATAATTTCCAAGAGACTGACCATAAGAGGCAAATTGATGCACTCATTCACAAACCACGTGCACAAAATCAAGCATCTGTTGATAGTCACTTTTTTGTTTCTTGAAGGATGAGGAATTTAATAAATCAAAGTCAGTCCCTGTAAAATTAAAATTTTTCATGCAGCAGGTTTAGTTGATTACATCAACACAGCCTAGAAATATATTCTGTATTGAAGAACATCTTGCATTGGAAATTGTACATTTATGCATTAGAATCCAATAGTTGTTTGTAAAGTGTGCTTGCAAATCTAAGTATATCTATAGTTAAAGAATAAATTGCATGCTGACCTCAGTATGTAGAGGTAACATCTATGCAGCTTATTTGCATATTCTAAAATAGCTGAGTCTGACTTAAAATGTCCTGTGATTAAGTCTAAAACTTTTGCTATTGGACTAAATAAAAATCTTGCTTTCATATTTGAAAGAACCAATAAAACTATTGATTGGAAGGGGGAGTGATAAAAATGTTAAAGTTGATAGGCATTAAGTTCCTATTTAGAATATGTTTTGTTTTCTGAAAGACTTATATGATTTTCACTACAAGATGTTAAGTAGAGTGCTTCAACATGCATATTTTATTTAACAAAACATACAGAAAAATGTTTCTTGGTTGATAGTTCATAATCTTTCCATAGCTATGAAGCATGGTTTAGTATCAATACCAAAATAAATTAAATCAGGAGTTATGAAGTCCTCTATTAACCTGGGATGCCATTCTTCAGCAGTCAAAATATTGTTTTAAAGACCAAAGTGAAGACCTATTAAGTTTCAAAGGGATTGTACACTGGCAAGCCTTCCTAAGATATACTAAAAAAAAATCTAAGAAAATATTCTACAACTTCAATTCAATATAACATTATAATCTGTCATTTGGAAGTTCTTCAAATTATTTCTCCTTTATAAATGCTTATACATTTTCAAGGATGTGGTGTTCAGTTCTGATTTTTCTGGATGCCAAAATTTACCATGGGTAAGATAACTCTTGGAAAAGGCAGATGTATAATTATAGCATTAACGTCTAAATTTTTTACAGGAATTTTGATTCTATCACTTTCCCTTTAGTTCAGTGATTGTCTGAACTAGTCTTTTCCATCACACATTCCTACTTGTGATAAAGGCTCTTTGTACCTCTCAGACACTGTCAAGTCTACAGAATATGTAATTGTTTATTTATGTACTTATTTTGCCAGCCTGTTAGTCTTTTTCCTGGTGGAATGGTATGAATTTATTGTAGCATAAATGAGAACCAGACTCTTCTTTTTATTTCTTCATTTGAGATTTTTACATATTTCCTCCTGGTGCTTTTGTCTTCCACTGAAAAACACATAAAGAAACTAAATTTCTGCTATTTCTTGTTGTTGTTGTTGTTTTGTTGATTTTCCTTGGAAAGTATAGCTCTTTTCAACTGTTTCTGGGGTAGTAGTTTTTTCTAAAGTATTCACTTAGTGAATCTCAGTGACATAAACAGTCAATAATTTACCCAGACTTTTTCTATAGTAGGGAAATTCTGAATAACATGGTAAGAGATAAGAAATATAACTATTTTAAATAGTCATAACTATTTTCATAATACTAGTCTAGAGTCATAGGTACATTAAGATAGAATTCATGTCAATATCATAAATATTGTAAGCATTCTGTGGACTTGAATTGCAGAGCATGAAATTGAAACTAAAAAAAGAACATGAACTATTGTCAGTAACTGGAATTCTCCTATGAAATGTGAAATACTAAAAACAACAAAATTGAAAAAATGCTAAAAATCTTCTTAAATATCATGTTTTTTTTTAAAGTCTTGTAAACTGGAATGAAATTATTTTCCTGTATACCCACAATATACGATTTTATAGTAATTAGCATTTCAATGTGTGCTAGCAGCTTTTATGGCAACCTGTTTTAAGAACTTCAAGCTTTGCAAACATTACATAGCAATATTTGCTTTCCCTTTTACATCCACCGTAGTCTGTGATGTGTTTTGTCTGAAATCGTTGAATAAATCTCATTAGAGATTATAAATGTATGTCATTGTTCCACTACATCCACTAAATGAAAATATACTACAAACTCCAGTTCAATTCACAATACTCACTGTATGAGAATTATTTTTCTTAGAATTTTTATTTCCAAAATGACTATGTTATTCTATGTCTTAGCTTGTGAAACATCTGCCAGTAAGGCAAGACATACATCCATAAAGAAATTTAAGGGCAGAATGCTTAAATGTACATGTCCTTTCTTCACAGCTGTAACCTGCCCCAGCATAGAGACTCTTCTATCAGAGCATGTTGTCTGGAGACTGATTTCTGGGTCACTGAATGAGTACGGAGCTCAAGTCATGCTCAGCTGCAGTCCTGGATATTATTTATTGGGTCGTAGACTCATACAGTGCAGGACTAATGGAACCTGGAGCATAGGCAATGAAAGGCCAACTTGTAAGGGTAAGGAACATACTTGTTTACAGAATATCCTATGCTTTTTAATATATATGCTTTCTTTTATAAATAAAGGATTTCATAAAATATTTTACTTGCACATTCCAATAAGTAAGTGTGAAATTTTCATTAACTTGAAATTAATTTATTCCAACTCCTTAGGTGTTAAATACAATATGTTTCATACAAGAGCCCATGAAGTAGCATCAAGAAATCAATCTGTATTTATTCTACTAGGTGGTGCAGAAGTATGAATAAAATACTAGGAGAGAATGTTATTACATTAGAGTTTAGATTAGAGTTAGGTTAGAAGATGATATTGTTTTGACTTCTTGGGTGAAACACTAAAACTGTACAGTTGGAGAAACATTCATATCAGTTTTTATAGTGTCTTCATACAAAAATGCCATAAATTACATCACCCCTGACTTTGGATGTTTAGAGTTTCAGAGAATCTTAGCAATCTCAGTGGAATCATACAGATTTCAAGGGTTACAGTGCCAAAGTCTTAATAAATTTCTCCAAAACAGAACTTTTTCTTTTATAATATGTTATTTTTAAAATTCTGTTAACTGCAATTGTGTCCCTTTCTTTTTGTGCACACAGACTAAAAAATGTAGTTTTGATATGCTGCCTAATATGCAGCTACTGTTCAGCTGCTGACAAGTCTTTGAAAAGATAGTTCTTGCCTACCCTCTACAATTACAGATATTTTATGTGAGTAGAAAATGGGGTGATCCACATGCGATGCACTTAACCAGGTGAAAAGTATTTGCTAGAGAAACACATGGAGTTGCGGAGTTGCTGATTGAAGAAATATTAGTTAATTTATTAGAAAGGTACATTATTTTTCCTTCTGCTAGAAGACTGATTAGGATTTAATTAGAGCAAACTTCATCTCCCGAGAGATATTGAGTAATATTTCTATTGAAGATGGATCATTGAGATCCAGAAACACACTGCACAGTATTTTTGTGGAGCCTACAGTTTACTTTCTCTGTATGATTCAAATGCTAAGGATAAATTACACATATATATTTTAGTTGTTTATTTTTTTGAAGCAGTAGGAAAGCTAATTGAAACACTAACGATAAAGAGTTTAGATTATATTTATCAATGTCTAATTGTCCATGGTATCTCTAAAGGAATTGCAAAACTTCAAATCAGAGGTCAACCTAGATTAAGAAAAATTTAATTAGTAAGGTTTTTTTTTTTTTTTTTAAATATGCTAAACAGATGTCTAAAAATCATGATATAGTTCATTATTCATGTAGTATATGTATTTTTAACTGTAGTCTCTGTAATTCAGGCCAATAAAGCATTTGTAATATGTTTAGAAGAGTTTATTCTATTGAGTCAAACTCTTCAAATAGAGTTTGATGTTTTTTAACATAAATGTAATTAATATTCAGCATTAAAATTAGAAATTATAATGTTACACTAATCCACAAATTACATTAATGTAACTTGATCATAGTCAAAATGAGTCTTACTCATATCTGGGCACATTATGTACATAAGAAACTATGATCATATATTTTCTGATTATGACTGAGTTAGTTAACTGCATGGTAGATGGTACTTGACTTTATCCAAATTCTAACCAATTCCATTTTGTTTTCTGTAGCGAACATTTTAAAATATATGAGTGGGGCCTTGGGATTTCAAACAGGAAATTTAGTTGTGATCAAGATGCTATAGAAAGTAAACATATGATTTTCACTAACAAAAAGACAGCTGAAGCTCTTGAAGACATTGCTCTGCATCTTAAATTGCAATATCATTGATATACTTTTCTAGAAACAAAAGAAATGACAGAATGGTTTTAATTAAATTAGAGTTTGATACATTCTTGAAAGACAATTTTTCATGTGGTGTGCAATAGCTGTGGGTTGCAGCTGATGTCACAGAAAGTTTCTGGTAATTGGCCAAATCTAGTCTTCAGCAAAACAGGATGATTTATTGTTTTAGCAAGCAAATTATCATATATGTTATATGCTTATGAATAGTGGTGGGAAATAAGAAAAAAGACAGTTTATAACAATTCAGAATACTAAATGTTAAAATGATTTATAGTACCTTTAAACTGACACAACACTTAGAATAGCTAGGGAAAAAGTATTTGAAGAGTAGCCTTAGATATGTACAAATGGAATATAGCCACAACCTTCTCAGGAATTCATGTAATTCCCTTGTTTCAGAACTAGAAATATGGATTGGCTGCTGTCAAGATGTGCAGGTATCACAAAGAATTTTTAGATTTAGAATTTATGTTGCCAAATCAAGCATAATTTTAAGCCCTTTCTATGGAATACAACTCTTGTATTTATTCCTATTACATTTACTTTTTAAGAAAACATGAGGTGATATACTGTCTTCCAGTCAAAAAAATTATAAAAAGCATTTTCATATTTCAGTATGTTCTGTTTCTTTCGGGTTTTTTCTTAGTTATCTCATGTGGTGGTCTTCCATCTCCACCAAATGGAAATAAGATTGGAACCTTAACAGTGTATGGAGCTACTGCAATATTCACTTGTAACACAGGATACACATTAGTTGGTTCTCATGTGAGAGAGTGTTTGGCAAACGGTCTCTGGAGCGGTACTGAAACCCAATGCCTAGGTAAGACCCCCAAATTTCTGTTCTTTGTTTTGTTTTGTCTGAAACAGTATCAAGAAGTATAATTCAGCTCTTGTCAAGCAATAGTTTTTAATCAATGAAAAATAAAGGTACCTTAAATATGGAAATGTTATGTACTTAATATGATTTTGTGCTATTCTACTAGTATATATAATTTCTTTAGAAATTAAGTTACCTTTTATGTTGTTGTAATGCTGTTCCAATCAGTATGATTTTTAAGTGACTTAAATAATCGCTCACATTCACAGTGTTTTTCTTTGTGGAGCAGGGTGTGTGTTCAAATTAAGCTTCAAGAGAATCTTCAATTAGGACTATTCCTGATGCATTCCAAATACAATTGAGTATTCAGCATATTGACCATCCGGTCAGGAGAAGCAGACAAGAGGCAGTCAAAAGTGAAGAAAAACCAAGACTCTTTCAAACCCTGAGATTTATATAGTTTGGACATCAATTCTCACCCCAACTCTTGCTCTCTTCAGATCCACTTGTATTGATCCACATTCCTAATACAGGCATAAGAAAAACCTTCTCTTTTTGAGTAACATTTGAGGCTCAGAAGTCGGTTTATTCTTGGTTGTGAACAGGATATTTATTTCTGGAATCTATTACTTGCTTTGTCTACCCTCATTTTTCAGATTTTCTTCTTGCCTTATAGTTGAATGTACTCTGTTGCTCTCAGGAAAGGAGGAATTCTGCTTTTCTCTTCAGACCTCAACCTCACATGAAAGGCATTTTTCTTCTCTGCTGCCTCACTATGTCATTTTAGCAGGACACAAAGTGTTCCATGCTTATCTTTATATTCAGGTATACATGGGGATGTCCAAGCACCTCTCCTGGGTGGTGGTGGAGTTTTACAGTGGATCTGTTGCAATACTGTAGATCATGTGTAGTACCCTGGTGGAAGGCCTCAGAAATGAGTCTGTGAGCCATGACCTGCCTGTGCTGGACCCAGACAGAGATAATTTTTAGCACGTTTCCTGAGTTGACTTTCCTCACAGATAAGTTCTTCTCCCCAGGCTTGTTTACTTCTGAGACCTGAGATAATTGGGCAATAGAATCACCTTTATCTTGTCTCAAGCTCTTTTCAGGTGGCTTAATTTTATGTCCTGATTTCCAGGAATTCGCAGAGGTTTGTTTGGTATGGGGAGGAGGTTTGGTGACTGCACACGAGCAATGGCTTCTTTATACAGCTTGCCATAGTGGGCAAAGTCCTACAGTGATCTTAGCAATGTTTGAGCCGTTAACCATTAACATCTCAATTTCTCACAGATTCTAGTCTGCAGCAGAAGGAAAAATTAAGACAGACTGTTATCAGAAAAAAAAGTAGCATAGAATCATGTAATTCAGAGCAGGAGTAAGATTTCATTGTTGTTCATTATGTATTCCTGATTGACTCCTTCATTTTGCAACAGGAATGTTTGTAGTTCAATTTTTTGAATATAGTTTTATAGTATGTAGTCTCTTAAGAATTGGAGTGATCAAAAATAGTGACTATTGTCTCAGAAAACTAACCTAATTTCTAAATGTCAGTTCATTGATTAGTGACTTCCCAGCAAGATGCAGTTGTTTCTGGAAAATTTTATGAAAATGAAGGGCACTTCTCTGGCTTGAAATATTTTAACACCTTATTAAATTTGAAATATGCTGTATAAAGATGTCATTTTGATGCAGGAAATAAGCATAGGATAGCATAAGCATAGGATATAGGTATAAGAAGAGTACACTTCTTTTGATATTTAGAGCAGTAAATAAGTAAAA
This sequence comes from Sinosuthora webbiana, assembly GCA_013397395.1. NCBI lineage: Eukaryota > Metazoa > Chordata > Aves > Passeriformes > Sylviidae > Sinosuthora > Sinosuthora webbiana. Next base: position 2,140,720 of record VXBN01017335.1, on the reverse strand, counting down.
TAAACTTTTTTTTACCGAGGAAAAAGATTGCACTGAGTGCTGCTTAGGGGATTGCTATGATTCAGCATTACTTTTTCATATGTGTAAGTTCATCAGTTCCACAGTGGAAGAGTACAGAAGGTTTGTATCTAAAAACACCTCAGACATCTTTTGGTCTCAGGTTATATCCCTGGGCTGAGGCTGACTGACGTTTAAATACATTGGAACTGTGGAGATCCAACAGCCCAAAACTTGTGTGTGTAAGAGTGTTTTACACAGCCCTTTCTTCTGTTCCAAACATGCAAACTCTATTGCAAAAAAAAGAGAGCAATTATCCCTGTAGGATTTTCCAGTGTGTTACACCATGCATCACCAGGGTATTGCCTGGCACCTGCATGTAATGAATTCAAGCATAACAATATGAATTAGTATGAATTCATTTTGAATAACCTGAAATACTACTCCATAATCTGATCAATAACAACAGTATTTAGTACTTATGTACTTTTCTTTTTTGAAAGGCTGTATGCAGGATAATTTGGCTGCCAACATATGCAAACTCAACAATACACAATTCTCAATGGATTCTGTTTGTTGATTATAAATCACTCTTGCCCATGAAAGGCTGGAAAAGATTTTTTTTCTATTCTGGCTATTGAGAATTAACATTTACACTGAACTCCTCAGAAGATTAACGGTCTATTGTAATCATGAGTTTAGATTCAAATAGCGTAGAGATGGAGAAGAATTTTCAGTTCAGGACTTACATACATATATATATTTAACAATCTATACTTTATATATAGAGAGAGAACAATACCACATTATTCTGCAGGTCTGTTTAGAAATTATACCCAGTGAATCTTTTAACCCTTTGGGAAAAAGTTAATAAGTTTATTAGATCTAATATTTAGGAAAGACTGTGTCTATATGCAGATTTAACTTCATTTATATGAAGTCATCCTTTTCTTCTCCAGGAGTAATTTGGTGCTGGATTTTGTCTAATTCAGTTTTTTTTTAAAAAAATGCCCATTGAAATTGGTATTGATTACTATTATCTCCTTATAGCTAATAACTTTTTTTTTTTTCCCCACCTGACTATTCTGCATTTTAAGTTTTTTTTACAGATCTATTCCTACGTGTAATGAACACAGGGCCTCTTGCAGGAACTACTACTGCAGTAAAAGCATTGCTTATTTTATGATACTTCCCAATTCTTTTTCTAAAAACTTAGATGAAATTTATTTCCTTTTTGATTGATTTCATTGTTGAATGAAGCCCTATGCTTAGAACTGTTAAATGCATGGATCCACCTCATCAGATTAAAAAGATAACATTTAGAGCTGGCAGGTTAATCACTTCTTAGTGTTTGCTATTTCAAAATCAGACAGGCTCTATATATTAAAAACAATACACACATTTGAGTGTGAAAGTCTAAATTTGAGTTACTCCATGCATGCTGCAGAAAATTTTATTTCTGCTACTAAGCCCGTTCCTGTCTCTCTTACACTCTTTCACATAAGGTTTATTAATACCATGTTCTTCAGATACTTAATTTAGATGCAATTAAGAATACAATCCAAGGTCAATGGAAATATTTAGACTCCTCTAGAGAGCAATTCAGGAAAGGTAAATTCTTAAATTTTAAACCTAGATGATGTGAATACTGCTAGTTGAATATTCCTAAATTTCAAGGACAACATGCCCCAAATTTATTTCAGAGGCGCTTTTAAAAATTACCTGAAGTCTGTGAAAATCAGAAGGCAAACACCCAGGGAGCTCTGAACGAGCCTTTCCATTTCAAAGGAATTATAATGAGTTAGAGATGCTTTTTTATCTACACTGTACCTACATGAATATAATTTTCAAGACACCTATAGATGGAAATAGATATCACTTTATGTTACCCACTGATATGTGTAGAATTAATTGATAATTTCAGGTTAAATGAGTACACTAATTTCTGTATATTAGGAAAGGGTTTGTCAATTCCTTATTATTTGTCACTAAAGAAAGCTAAAATCGAAGACTGCAGTTTATGAGTCTAAGGCTGAATATAAGACCTAAGTCTTCAGCTTGATAGGATTACATGTATTTTTTTATTAGTTGTACAAGCATAAATATGAATTGTTAGGCAAGATTTCTTTCAATTTCACTCACTTACTCACACCATTGAAAATATGTCTCTTTCCCTTTTTTCCTATCAAGCATATTTGCAACTATGTCACAAAACCTATGTGCTTTTATGTGTGCTTTGTGTGTATGGCTAACCATAGGTTCATATAGGGCATAGGGAAGAAATTGGAAGAATTAAAATTAAATTAGAAGAATTAAATTGGAAGAATTAAGTTGGAAGAATTTAAATTTGCCTAACTCTATCTGCAAAATCAGTGGCACTTAATTATGGATCAGTGTGTTTTCCTTAAAAGATATTTTTCCCTGTCTTTTTGGTCTTCCAGGTGTAAAATTATATGTAAACAAATCAAGGACATATTTAAAATCTAAAGTTAAATATAACCTACTCCATTCCATCTTTTAATTATATGATATATATAATGCCTTAGATTTATCAGTATGAAAATATGCTTCTGTTGACTTTAGTTGTGAAAAAATATCTAATCTTTTAATTGATAACTCATACAGAAATTGCAGTATAATATTATGATATTGGATTATATTTGAAATTCTTATTAAAATAAAATAGAATTATTTCTATCTTGCTTTCCAGGTGTTTTAGAATAAAACTGCTGAACCAACCTTGATGCATATGAACAATTTTCTAAATTCTGGAGGGCATATTTTACTAAAAAATCCCCTCACAGACTTCTTAATTTTCTTTAATTTTATTTGATGAGAAAATTACATACATTTTGTGTCATTGCAGTGCACTTTCAGTTCTTGATATGTTGGAATAGTTAATTTAAATGAGTCAAAAATCCCTGAAAAATCATTAAATACAGTAGGTGGAATGATCAGTAAATGAAATGATTCACATAATAAGTCCAGCAGCTTGTTAAATCCCTATTTAAGAGAAAATGCATAATATTTTTCTTTATGCAAGGTGGCACATTTCATCTTTCTTCTTGAAATTCCCTGTGGTACTGTGTTTGTCTTCTATGCAGCTACTGCTTTGCAATTCTTCACTATTTAGATCTAGACAATTAAAAAACCTTAATGTATTCCTTTCTATTTTACCTCACTCCCTGGAAAAATATAGGGAGAAAATATTAGGAACTAATTTCTAGCATAGGGAAAATAAGAAGGTAACTGGGAACAGACAGGATGGAACAATCAAAAGCGAACCTTGATAAACTTACTGCCTTTTCCAGTGACTGTCTCATGAGATGTGGATTGCAGGAGTAGATTTCTTTCACTTTGTGGTGTAGCAAAACGTTTGAAACACTCTCCGCTTGTATTCTTGTAGCCAAATTGAGACGACAGGGGCTGGATTGGGGACCTGAGAAATGGGTGGTAAACTAATTGAGCCAAGCAAACTCTAAGGGTATTTTTTCTTGATTGAAAGTGTGACTAGGAGCCAGTGGATACTAGGATGAACACAAAGGCCCAAACAATCCAGCCTCTGTTGGTCACTTAGATAACAAATTGGGATGCAGCTGCAGCACTTTTGAGGGTGATATGAAATGATGGGAGAACAGTTGATGTGTGTATTGTAGTACTGCTTGATAGAGGGACTTTTAGAATCTGGAGGAATGGGCCAACAGGAAGCTCATAATGTTCAAGCAAGACAAATACAGAATCCTGTACTTTTCCTTGAATGATGCCATTTGTGAGTTGTCTTAAACTGACTGGGTAAAAACAAGCTTTACAGAGAGCACACAGGTGACTGAATGGAGAGGCTGACTAAGAGTTAAAAGTGTGGCCTTGAAGTAAAAAAATCAGAGACTGGATATGGAGTGTATGAGCACCACTGTAGTCAGCAGGTCATGGTTATTATTTCCTCTTCAGCACTCATGTGGAAAATTGCGTGTAGTTTTTGTGTCCTCCACCATACAAGAGAGATATTGCAAAATGAAGCAAGTTCAGGGGAAGGACCCATTAAGGGGCCAGGGCCTGGAGTACGTTTTAGACAAAGTTGGAAGAGAGAGAAGGGTAAAAGGGATCATATTACTAATTTAGACTGAGAACAATAAGATAAATTATTCCATGGCATATTTCAAGGAGAAAAATATGCTTTCAATGTCCTCTGCTGCCATATTCTCTGTTGTAAGGGGAAAAGTAGCTGCATAACTAGTGAAAAGCTTGCATTCATCCTTCCTCCCACAAATTTGCAGAATAATAACACAATGTCTTGGAGGCATCAGCAATCCTACAATTAGGATTTTTATAATAATCCTGTGTGTATGAAAAATGTAATCAAGTGGTGCATGTTTTATCCTTCTAGTGTTTTAGAGGAACCATTAGGTGTGAATGAAATATAATGTCTAGTGTAATAAAGGGGCTTTATTATAAAGGAGATTGAATCCTGAAGAGAAGTTACAAACAAGCTGCTGTTGACGGATACAGCCTGCATGAAACAGAAGTGATCATACACACACAACCCATTGTAGCTGCAGTCTTGAGCCTTAGGTCCCAGCCTTCACCTCCCAAAATGAGGATTTAGCACAGTTTCAGATGAAATTACTGCAGTGGTAATTAATCAGTGTCACCACAATAAAAAAACCCCAACCTTCTTTCTCCTCCTTAATCAGTAAAGAGAAATAGTTTTTTCCTCCTTAATCAGTAAAGAGAAATAGTTTTTTGCTCAGCAACTCTGTTTTCAAACAGAATGAAGAACCCAGAATGAATTAAATCATTACTTGGCTTCCTCACTGCCAAGACTGCTATTATCCTGGAATAATGGATTTTGTAATGCTTTAAAAGCAGCTGAAATAAGGCGGAAACAGTGCTGGCAGACATTCCTTCTTGTTCATGCCTTCTATCTAGAAAATGTTTATAAATTCATATTCATGTCAAAATTACCATAAGCTCTCCTTTATATTGCTTTGTAATTTGTTCAGTACGAACAAGAATATCGCACTTCTACTTTTATTATGATGAAGTGCCTTAAAAAGGTTGCCTTTTTTCTCACAGAAGTGTGAGGTCTTTAACTCTCAAACCCATATTTGTATTATTATTTCGTAATAGAACTCTCATTTCTCTAATTCATGATTTTCTTCTTCAAAGAAGTAGAAGAAATATCATCCGTGGGTTTTATACCTGAGAACTTTTTCTACACAGTGTAGTATTTGACTCTAAATATATTGTTTATTGAAAAGAAAGTTGAAATTTGGTGTTTTTTTCTTGTAAATTTAGGCAAGCCTTATCAAAATACACATTTTTGATAAGTTGTTCTTTTATTGTAGCTGGTCACTGTGGCTCTCCGGACCCAATTGTGAATGGTCATATTAGTGGAGATGGTTTCAGTTATCGCGACACTGTGGTCTACCAGTGTAATCCTGGCTTTCGACTTGTTGGTACGTCTGTCAGAATTTGCCTACAGGACCACAAGTGGTCTGGACAAACACCTGTTTCAGCCTGTAAGTACAATTAATTTTTCATTTAATTGTTGCTACTACTTTAAACATAATTGAATATTAACAGTGGGTTGAATGTTCAAAAATGTTTGGGCTCAGATCAGATATTTATTGGACCAATTGTCATTCGCAAGGGTTGCTATGATCCAGTTTCTAACCTAGCACAGACTTGTTAATATTTTCAGTAACTCCTGTTTTCTGTTGTTTCAGAAACAGGACGGCATAGACACTGAAGGGGTTTGAATAGAAACTTGGTCTATCACTTTCTCTTTAGATGCTAACCTGCCTATTTTTCTTCTAACAGCAATCACATGTGGACATCCTGGGAATCCAACTCATGGAATGACTAATGGCAGTGAATTCAATTTAAATGATGTGGTGAATTTTACCTGCAACACTGGATACTTACTTCAGGGTGCTTCTCGAGCACAGTGTCGAAGCAATGGGCAGTGGAGTAGTCCTTTACCCAACTGCCGAGGTAAGAGTTTTACCCTGCCTACAAATGTTGATGTGGTCATATCCAAAGCTGGAATTATCGAGGTCCATTTATAAATGTTAATAACAGTGCTAATTTCCAAATATGTAAATCAAAAACAAATTAAAAAATGCTTAGTGTCTGCAAAGAATATGATGGTTATATCTGCTATGGAAAATAAAAAGAAATAGAACACAAAAAATTCCTCCAGAAATGCAATGGTTACTAAGTTTTTCTTGGGTATTTTCTTTCACTAGAAAAACGTTAAAACAGTGTAAGTACTATGTGTTTTGTTCTGTGTGTCTTGTCTTTCATGGGTAAAGGAAATTTCAGGCAGCAAAGTCATTCTAAGGATACAACATTGGGACCAAAAATCATGTAATAAGAACTTAACTTTGACTATTGTACCTTTATTATCTCCACCTGTTGGTTTATTAAAAATCTTCTTGTATTACAATTGTTGTTTCTACGAATAATAATTATCTTTGGTGATTAGCTCATCAAAACATTTCAGAGATAGCTGATGCAATTTCAGGCTCAGTGTGTGTGGAATTAGATCTTTCATTCTCATTAAAACAATAAAGAGATGGCAATTCCCTCAGTCACTACCCTCAGAATTTATTCAAGTGAGTTAACTGACATAACAATGTAATTATTGGAACAGAGAAACAAGAATTAGCAAACTGTTCCTATTTAGGCTCATGTATTCTTTCCCTTTTATATTGTTTTCTTTTGCTAGACCTAAAAGAAAAAACTTGTCTGTCTCATCTGGGAGGCATTTAAGTAAGGTTTTATTTGTTGGAAACACATACTTTTTCATTTATACGGTAGATGCAATCAGAATCTGTTCTGTTTGACTGTCAGAGACAGAAATAGAACAGCTTGACTGAAGTTCAACCCCATTTATGAGCTGAGTTACTCAGCTATTTACATTGAACTCCATTACATTTATTAAAAGGAAAGCAAGGAAATTGAAATGAAAGCAAGGAAAAACAATGCAAAGACTGAGAAGATTTAAAAAAAACCCAAAAACATAAGAATTAGGATGCCTGCAGTTACTACAACAATATTTCAGTTGTCTCTCCTGTCTACTTCTGTTGTTCTTTTTAAATTTATTCACATGAATTTGAGTTTGATCTAGGCCAATTTAATGGTCTGAAATCTTGTTTAGAGAGATTGGTTTTCTGAAAGGAGTGAGTATTATAGATGCAACTCTGCCAAGATCCATTCATTTAAGAAATGTAAACTCCTACCAGAATGGAGTGGCCCAGAGTTCTCCTGGTTGAGTATCTACAGTTCTGTCTATTCTCATGCAGGTGGCATGAATATGGACTTTTGCCATTCACTCAGTGTTTCTTCACTTCATTCTTCTCTTTGCTTAGTATTTCTTTCTCTGTAGGAAGATATATTTTTCAGTGACTGTCTTGTATCTCTTCCATCATGAACTGCAGAGATCCACCTAATTTCGTCACCCTCCCATGCACCCTGCTACAAGACAGAGCACGTTACTGGAGCTGCTCACCTCTATGACCAAGTTTAATTGATTTAAAGGGTTTGAAAAAGTTTTCAGGAAGTTTGCAATTTTTCCAAGAAACATCTCCTTCTGGAGAGGAATATACTGTCTAAAGTAACAATAACTGTTGCAAATGTATTTGAGCACCAGAAGATATTTAGTTTTACTGTAAAGGAAATGTTCAATATCCACTTCTGCTAAAGCGTATCTGTTAGAGTAGTTCTATACACTTCTCCTAGTACATACATCTCTGATCGAGATATGTGGGGGATTCTTATTTCAATTATATGAAAATTTAAAGTGTTGTAATATAATTGCCTTGATAATTGGTATTGTTTCTTATTTTAGGTTAGAGTGGTGGGTTGACCTTGCAGCTTGTATGTAGCAGCTTCTCTCTGCTGTTCTTTCTCACTTCTCTTCCCTGGTGTGTGTTCTCCCCAGGCTGCAGAGGGTATCTACTCCCTCATGCACTGCCTTTTCTAAACTCAGTGTTCTTTTTTTTAATTCTCACTAGTGTGTGCATGTGTGTGTTTGTGGCCTCCTCTCTCTGGTGTATTCTGTCCTTTCCTAAGTATATCTTCAGAAAAACAAACTTTTCTCAGGGTTTACCTCTGATTTGAAGAGAGACTGAGAATTGGGGTTGTTCAGCTTAGGGGAGAGAAGGCTCAGGGGAACGTTGCTGTTATCTATACTTGTCACTTCCTTCCTATACTTCCTATACTTGCCTTCCCTGGGGATGTTCTTCCCAGCCTGCCCTGGCTAGCCCTGGCACCAGCGACAAGTCCGGTCCAGCTCAGCTGGCTGGCCAAGCGAGCCGATCCGGTGGGTCCCAGCATTGGTACAGCGTGATGAAGGTGAGGGAATAGAGGATTTTGCTGAGGGGTCTGCCACTGAAGTTAATTGGTGCCCCTCAAGGAGCAACCTCACCTCCAGAGAGTCTGCCTCAGCAGAGCACAGACAGCCCTGTGAGAACAGGTTTTATTGGCGGGAGGAGAAAGGGGAAGGGGAAGGGAAGGATCCAATAGGGATAGATCTGGGGGTGGCTCTGCAGGTGGGGGACTTCTCCAGGGACCAGCCCTGGAGGGGAAGGAGGTAATCCCTCGGAACTTGGCCTATCACTTGGCGCTCTCCCTGGAACTTTCCAGACACAGGAAGAGGCCCCGAGGAGACTGGCAGGTCCCGGGGGTAGGGGAATAAAAGATTGACACATAACCAAACTTAGGATAAACCAAATAGGGAGGAACTTTTAAATGGAACAAACCATTTAAACATACATTAAACAAACAAAACTGAAAAACACACCACTACATATACTTATCTAACGCACAGCGTAAAATAAGAGGGCCAGACTTCTCAGTGGTGCTCACTGAAAGTACATGATGCAAAGGGTACAAAATCAAACATAAGAAGAAGCTTTTTAAATATGAGGGTAGCAAAACACCTGAATAAATTTCCCAGAGACATTGTGGATTTTCTTTTTTTTTTTTCTTATAGCTATTCAAAATCTAACTGGACAAAGCCCTTGGCAAGCTGTTTAGTTTCCACTTCCAACTTCAAGTATTCTTGTATATAGTTTGTGACTAAAGATTATATATATACATCAGCTATATTCCTATGTCAAATTTGGTCTTAATTAATTGACTGGAACTTACCTAAAGCAAGTAATAGCACTTTTTCTGACATAAGCCTTTACTTCTAAAATTGTCTTTTATCTAATGGATGGAAAACCTTTGTTTTAAAGTTCATTGTTAGAAACGGATTATGAATTTGTTTACAAATAAAGTAAATCTTCCAGCTCCTTAAATATCCTGCTGGGAAAGGATTGATTCCTGGCAAACCTGTATCACTTAATTCAACTAGGATTTTACATATGACCTTTCTTTCAAACTTTGGCTGAGTTCACATGAATCAATAATGAACTTGGCTTCATTTGGCTGAGACTGTGCAGTAAGTACTACAAATTAAAAATTGCTGCTTGAAGCTATTGTAGAATTTTATTTTATTTTATTTTATTTTATTTTATTTTACTTTTTATTTTATTTTACTTTATTTTATTTTATTTTACTTTATTTTATTTTATTTTATTTTATTTTATTTTATTTTATTTTATTTTTAAACTGACCTGTTATTTATGCATAGGAAACCTTGATATTTTCAGAAAATAAAGCTGGAGCAGTTCTTAGGCACCCTTCTGGAATGATACATTGCTTCTGTCTGTTGTGTCAATAGCAGGTTAACTAAGTAATCAGTGACAGGAAATTTAGTTAGGAAATTAAATGAGGGGTTTTGGCTGGGAAAAAGGTAATGGAAACAAAAAAACATATTTGCTATTTCAAAGCCATATGATAAAAACTTGTATAAAAAAAAGGATTTTAATATGTTCATACTTCTTAATGCACTGCAAGTACTGAATTGATTTGCAATGGTATTTATCCCTACTCCAGAATGTCTTTATCTGCTCTGGTTAACTGTTTTGGCTCAGCAAGTAAAAGTTTTATCTCTTAAAATCTACAAATTTTTTTAGTATTTGATTTGGACCTGGGTTCTGAGGTAATGTAATTCTTAAAATACCCATGCCTTGGAAAAGCTATATTGCCGCTGTTTCTGTCACAAGTAAAAAAAATTACAAGTTGCCATATTCAGGTGCTTCATGAGATAGAAACCCCACATTTTTGAATTATTTAAATATTAATATCTGTTTAAAAATATATTTATTCCTTTCGATGTATTTAGTATTTTCTAAAGATTGGCGATAACTTTTCTGGAATGTGACAATCTCTGAAGCATGACTTTAAATTCATCATTTGTAATTCTCCACATAGACTCTATCTTTACTTTTATTTAGTTCATAAAGAACAGGTCAAGTAGTTGGTTTAATTGCCTTTAAACTGGAACCAAGTGGCATCAGAAAAATTACAATACCCAGATCTCTATTCTCTGCTGCAAACCTGCCAGAGTAGAGCTTGGTGCAACCTGGATGTGCTACCCCAGAAGTAGTTATGACTATATTAAATCCTAAGCCAAGTATGTTCACTGGATTTTTTTTTCCATTAGCAGTTTGGAACCACTTTCAATTTAGTCTTTGGAAGCACAGAAAGGCAATCTCCATGTTTTCTACTTTTCATAATAACTCCTAACCACCAAACTGAGAACTGAATCAGATGGTCTTGTCAGGGCTCTACACTCCTGATTGCACTGCAGGTCATTTTTCCATATATTATGCTTGAAGCAAGAACTGCTGTATTTAACACCATACTTTCTGCCTATATTAAGGCAGAGTCATATGCATAATCTGTACCAGGAGAAGTGGATATCCTTTGCTACCTTCAGAATTCCTTTTATCTTTTTGTAAATGAGATTTATGATCTTTTATCCTGCTAGAAATATATTTCTTAAGATCAGAAACCTTTCAATGGGAAGATCCATTTCGCAAAGTTGCAGAGGTTTGAGTTAGCTCAAATTCTCCAATCTGTATCAGTAAGTCCAGGTATTTGTTACTAATAAAGAACTCAGGTCTGTGTTTATTTATACTGCGTCTGTGCTGAATTTCTAACTTAAAAGGTTAATCTTTCTTTACCTCATTGCTCATAGATTCTTGAAAAGTTAAATAAGGCTTTTATGTCTTATCAGGAATCTGGTATCTACAAAGAATTTCTAATTTTATTGTGCTCTCTTTAGTGCCTATGTCATTTGAACCAGTGGTAATATGTTCCACTCCTTTACTGACAAGAAAAATAACCTTTCTGATGGCAGCTGATAGAAAGGTGGGAGAGATTGAGACTGGTGACCAATTCTTCTCATCCAAAGATAAAGCAGCTCTGAATTTAAGCAGTTTTCCATCTATGGTGGAGTCAAGGATCTGTATAAACTGAGGAATGCATTTTGTTCAGTTTTGTTTTTTCCAAAGCCTTTGTTGTGACTTATTTATATTTAAATATATGGATGTACCTAGTCTGTTCGTATTTGATAGCATGTTGAAATTCTTCAGAAGGATAACTTGCACTTGAGTAAGTTTCCTAAGTAAGGAGGTGAGGTGCCATGGGAGATGCGTTATGGTGACTGAGATATTTACCTGACCTGGCAGAGATGCCCCTCTCTGGAGTGAAATCAGCCTTGAGATAAGGCAAAGACACTTCAAAAGGTAGTAGGAACATCTTTTGAGGCAATGAAGAGTTCCTCATCCAGGTGAAAAACAATGCTCATATTAAAAGAGAATCGAAAGGAAAAGACTTTAAGTCATGATCCCAGAGTTTGTACTAGTCTGACAAAAGCTATTGTTTTAATACTAGTAGTACATAGATGCCCAAAAATGAATTCTGCATATGGAGAACACAAGAGAAAAATAACAGGTAAGTACTTTATCTTTCTGGTCAATTTGCTGTTGTGATACCTGGCAAAATATGAGAAGTTTTCATTCTGGTTTATTTTTGACTTTGCATTGACCTTTACTAAAATTCCATTTACTGGCAGTTTTGTCATCATGCTTTCACAAGCAGAGCTTTCTTTCTTTTTATAGACAACATTTTTAAAAACCTGTCATAAAAACAGAGTGAATTCTCTACTCTTTATTTATTCTAGAGTGTCAGTCCCTAAACATATCCTAGATACCAACATTAATGGAATACTTTCCACATAAAAATGTTTAAAAATGCTGTTGATCATATATGAAAGTTAATAAAAGAAGCTTGTTTCTATCAAGAAAAAAAAAAAAAAAAAAAAAAAAAATTTTTTTTAAAAAAAAAAAAAAAAAAAAAAAAAAAAAAAAAAAAAAAAAAAAAAAAAAAAAAAGAGTGAGAACAAGAAACTAAATACTGTGAATGATGTACTTTTTGATGATCATTCAACTTTTTAACAGAAAGCTTCCCCACAGGATTCTGACATGGTCTTTTAACTTCTTTGTCCTCAAGGGTTTGAATCTACTAAGTGTGAGGTTCCAAAGTTATCAGGGCAGACTTGGAGTATTCTCCAGCTTTTCTCAGAAGACTAAACCAAGACTGACAGAATTCATTTCCCATGCAACTCTTGACAGGTGTCATTGAGAAAATGCAATCTCCGTCTACTCTCACTGTGATTTACAATTGAGTCCCCAGGATGAAAGGCAATTGGGGAAAATACTGCCTTAGTTCTGTACGCCAGCCAACTCAAATTCTTTTCTAAAGTACTCCTTACTGCAGCTCTTCTTAGCAACAGCACACTTGTATATATATTTAAAAACTGATAGCTGATCTTAAGTGTTACTGCAGGCATAATTGTGGTTACTTTTTAGGTTGAGGGATTGTATTCTCTTGCATAATCATTTGGTAAGACTTCATGTATGATGCAAGAATTTTGTTCACAGAGCTCATGCTTAAATTATGCATTTTCTGACTGTTTTGTGTTTCATTCATCACTGAGCTGTCTAAAGAGATACTACTGGTATTGGAGTGAAAACTCTATCACACAGAAAAATTGATACTTCGGGACTGCAATATATTCCTTGAACATTCCATATTCCTGGTCTGCATAGAGAATTAACTTTTTCCGTTCTCCCTATTGACTTGCAAAAATAGTTCAGTTAGAATTGCTTTTGGGTAGCTTTGGGCCAGTGTATCTTCACGAAACAAAGTTCCTTTTAATTTCTAATACTGACTTTCCATAAGCAAACTTGGCACCGTTAGCCGTTAAAACAAAGATTTAATTTGAAGCACTTATATTTGATTTTTTTATGTTAATAATCTCAACTTCACTAAAAATAGGACAGCTCTTGTGAATGCTGGTCAAAAATTAAACCTAGGGAAAGATTTGAGTAATCCATAGGATGAGAAGAATATTTGAAAATAATTGGATTCATAAATCTACCAAACCTTCAATAAATGTGAGAATTTTGCAACATGCATCAGATTTTTCTTCTGTTTAATAGAATATTCTGAGATTAAAATGGAAATATTTTGAACTATTACTTTCAGTGCTCTCTTTCAAATCTCTTTCAATCTAGTGTAAATTTGAGTTCAATAACAGTTATTCTCCCTAAATTGCAGTGAAAAATAAATACTTTTTGGTTTTTCTTTTGAACAAATTTTAAAATGGCATTTCACTGCTTATTTTACTGGTTTTTTTTTTCCTTTACATAACTTCTATCTGTACTGTACTTCATTGTTTATCACTTTGATTAGAAATAAAATAAGCATTCAATATTATAGGTAAAAAAAATTAGTACTTTCTGATATTCTGGAGTTTCCACAACTCCCAGATGAGATTTCTACGTGGCTGATAGTCTATGATGCAATGACAAGTTGTCTACATTTTTGCTCTGGAAAACACTTTCTTTAAAGGTTTTTGCCTGTAGATCTTTACTGTCCTCCCCATTCCATCAAAGAGAATACCAGAGCATCTGCAATGTCATTCTCAGACAAAACAACAATAACAGCAAAAAAACCCAAACCCAAACCAAATAAACAACAAAACCCCCCAAACAAATGAACCCAAAACCCCTAAAACCACCAAACAAAACCACCCAAAAATCCCACCAGAAAATAAGATAAAAATATAGATTGCATGGAGGAAGATTCTTTTGACATCATAAAACCTTATCTGATAAACAGTATAAATCTTGTCCTATAGCTTGGGAAGAATTCAGTAGTATCTGTTGTCATGAAAATTTCCACTAGTTTTGTGTATTCATTAATGAAATTTTACTGTAAGTGTATATGTCTTGTTTAAGCTGTGTATGCCCAGTTTTTAGTACTATATTCCTGAGCCAAAACAGATTTGGATGATATTAAATGCAGGCTACTAAACATGCATCTGTACTGTGGATCTCTGTGAGCACAGCAAGGAGTCCCATTTGTACCAGGATAAAATTTCTAATACACAAAAATTTTAAATATTATGTATATATTGATAAACTGATATTAAATCACCTTTGGACTATTGGCAGACGAATGTAATTATTATTTTTTCACAGGATTTTTCATTTATTGTTACAACCATAAAGCACAATTCTATCTTTTTTTTTTAATCTGTATTATTTAAAGGAAGAGCTGCTCTTGAAGGAGTAGTTGCTACAACAGGTAGGTATAAGTGGAATAGAAAAGTGTTATTTTGCCATAGTTTTTTTTTGATATGCAGTTTCATTGCAAGCTGGGCTACAGATTAGAACATGGATATAGGTCTCAAGAAGACCTGAATTCTGTTCTCTACCAGTATAAATGTTCCATACAACCCTGGACTTCATTTTTTTATATGATTGATCACAATAGTGGTATTATACAATTGTGAGATTGGGAATCAAATTACCATAAAAATAGTTTTCTCTAAATAAAAAGATTTTGAAATATTCACTTCTGTGTTTGAAATTAAATTTATCTGTATTTTTAAATTAAACAGTGACTGGCATGGGAGCTGAATTGCTCCTACTTATTTAGTTTTTTTTTGTTTGAACCAAGTGGAACATTCACGGGAATTATTTGCAGCATGGCTCAGGGGTTAGTATGGACAGGAGGATCATTCTTCATGAGCAATTCAGAGAAATTCACCCTGTTCTGGAGGGTAGCAGAGCACAATGGCATGGACTGAGCCACCATCTACTGACCTCACGCCAGAAAACAAGTGCTGTCTTTCTTTAATTCACATTGATTCAGATGTGTATTCAAGTGTTTAGGAATGTGTATACATTTATGTGGAAAAATTAAGTTTAAGGATATGTTTTTAAAAGGCAACTTATAAGTATGCAGAGGGTGCAGGCAAGTTCCAAAAGCAGGAACTTTACAGCAGCATCTACCCAGCACCACACCATGTCTAATTGCCCAGGAAACAGGGTTAATTAGGATGCAGCTTGTGTTGCTTCTGGGAACTGTGCTAGTTTCTGTAAGAAAGGATTGCACTGTGGGTTCAGAAATATGAGCTCCTTCAGATCTAGCTTAATGTTTTGGTAAGGCATCCTGTCAGTGGACTGTACTATTTACAGACTTTCACATGTGTCCCTGTTCTACAATGATAGTCATGTTGCCAGTATGAGAATTAGACTTAGCTGAAAAAGATGAGCAACCATGGAGTAACAAAGAATGTGTCATGTAAAAGAAAAAAACATTTTCTCTTGATAATACTCCTCAATAGAGATCCCCAGAAGAAAGTTCTTCAAAGCAAGTACGGAGACACAGACTTCCAAAATTTTCACAGCTTTCAAAGAGCAGTGAGATATTTGGACTTGGTATTTTTCCCTGTCTTATGGGACAGGAAAAAGATGTCAAGAGCTAAGGAGGTGTTTGTTTCTGTTGATGAAATCTCATGTAAACACATATTAATTTAACCTCCATATATCTGATTTCTGTATAAAATGTTATGGTTATAAATATGTTTAAATAAAAGTTGTTAGTATGAAATATAAGCTAAACTGTTATAATGCAAGCTGAATGTAACTTCTCTGGTGAATTGTTTCATAGGATTCACTATAAAACAAATAGGAACAGTTTCGGTTAAGAGACTAATATTTAATTACTGCTCAGGAACATAAAATAAAAACATAATTTTTTCATTGAACATAATAATTCTACATAATACCTTTCTAATGATCTGTGTGCATTATTGTAATACCTAAATTTTAAAAATATATTTGACTTTTCTGTGTAATTGTATTGGCAGTGTTTTTAATAACAATTGATACATGAAAAATGGGTTGCTTTATGCCAAAAAGAGTTCTTTCCCCCAAATATTACTTCTAAAATAATTTTTTTGAAGGAGAACTTTAGATTCATGTGAGGCATTCTTCAGACCTAGGTATATGTTTGTTGAGAATTGTGAGGTTGAAATTATGAACATTTAACACTTTTAAGAGTGTGGCTTTAAAAGATAAAGATAAATAAATTAAAACTGGATTTTGCTCCAAATTAAATTTTAGGATGTTAGAATTTTTCTAAAATCCTGATACTTTTTAGCTGATTGAATAATATGCCCCTTCAATGAATGAATATTTGCACAAGCTGCATACTTCTAGTGTATTATCTGATCTGCATATTTAAATTTTATTTATGATATAACTTAAGCTTTTGAATAAAAGTTATTCAGAAGTAAAAAGTCCATTAGGGACTATGTATATCTTACCTCTAAAATGATAATCTTATCTATATTCTTCTCCACTGATTCATTTTTCATGAAAATTGATTAGAACTAGATTGCATACTTGAAAGGTAGATTCCTGTGGTTCTTGGATGAGCTTTAATTTACAATACTAATAATATTTTAAGTCTTTTTTTTTTTAGTTTATTTATAGATATATAAATATATCTTCAGAATGAGGATGGGGAGGGGTGGAGTAGGTGTTTGTAAGTTTTCATAGAGTTTTCAGATTAACAGACAGAAAAATTGGGTGTTTGAAAAAGTCCCTTCCAACCCAAGCTGTCAAATGATTCTATGACCCTGCAGTGTCTGCAGAGTATAAAATGAAGGAGTGGGGAGGGTAGCTATGCTTTATATAAAAACTAAATAGTCATTAAAAAATCCATATTTTTTTAAGTTTTTAATAGCTATCTGGAAAAATTACTTCATATTTTTTGGTGCTTACACTCACTACTGCTCCCCAATCAAGTATTTGATTTTTCACTTTCTTCCTTTTCCTGTTCTACATATTAATAGCAGAAAATGTCCTCAATATTTGAAGCAATTTTTCTCATTACAGGAAATTAATATAAAAGAAAATGTCAAAGTGTTATTTAGAATATAGACTATTCCTTCACATAAAAATTGTGTAGAAGACCAAACTAAGCCTACCAAGGGAATGATAAAAAGTTCCTCCAATTTCTGTTTCATCTTTGAACAACTTGTATACTTGATATTATGTATCTTGTCCAAGATTATTAAAATAACTAGAGTAAAATTGTAGCATTATTTGCAAAACAAAAAGATCTAGATCTTACTTAGGAGTCAATATTTCTGGTATATAAGTCAAATAAAACCCACAAAAGAACCGTAGATGAACCACAGTCACGAGCTGCTAGTGAAGCAATGAGAATCATTGCTACATTTATATTTCTGTTATGCATCAGCAATGAATATTGTTTGTCTTACAGTGGTGAACTGTTCTGATCCTGGCTTCGTAGAGAATGCAATTCGTCATGGACAGCAGAATTACCCTGAAAGTTTCAAGTACGGAACAAGCGTGGCATACCATTGCAAGAAGGGCTTTTATCTCCTGGGCTCATCTGCGCTGACCTGTAAAGCTAACGGGTTATGGGATAGATCATTACCAAAGTGTTTGTGTAAGTAACCCATTTGGTAGGATTAGCATTAAAGGGCTGTGCATGATTTTAAATCATGACAGAAAAAGAAGTGTAGCCATCTATTAAGGAACAAAGTGGACTTTAAGATCAATACATTGCAAATTATACATCTCAGTAAGAAAACATTAAGACAAAATATCATGCAACTTAACATAGTTAAAAAATGTTTCCAGTTCCAATGGAACTATTATTTCAAATGCCAGAAAGTCAAAATTAATTTCTCTTATCAATGAATTGTTAAGGTATCTGGAAAAAGCTAAGGAAATCTAAAATTATTATTTATTTGTTATATTTTAAAATGATAGTCTAAGACCATTAGTGCCTGTATCAGATATTTATATTTTTTTTCAAACTCATTGTAGTGTATATGTGAGAATAAATCTGTGAAATTTTATATACAAAAATTTTGCTCAAGAGGGTCTTTTTATAACATTGATTCATATTTCCTCCATCACTTTCTCCTCAGAGAGGAAGGGAATCTTCTGGTGTTTCCTATGATCAGTAAGCTTCATATCTTTACAAAATAACAGTTTGCCTGAGATTAATTTCCACTGAGATATTTTCCTTCTCTGATCACTGTTAATTTCTTGTCATGATTTCTGATTTGAAATGCAATTATTAGAAGTGGTAAATGAAATTAAAGAATATTTAAATTTGAAACGCATCAGATGATTTAAAATTTTTGCTTAACAGAATTGAAATTTTTTTACTAAAATTATTTATTTCATTGACTTACACTTATATACCAGAGCAAGAAATGTCACTAGGTTGGTGAATTTATTTTTTTATTATGCTTTTCATACTGCTATGTATCTAATATTGACATGACCCAAGCAGTTGTGTTTTTTTTGTTGCTGTTGTTTTTTGTTGTTGTTGTTGTTGTTGTTGTTTTTTCCCACAAACAATCTGTGCTTTCAATGTCTGTCAATAAGAACTATAACCTGAAAATTTGGTTTATTCACATTTCAGTAGTAAAATAGATAGGGAAAATACACCATTTTAAATACAAAATAGCTGCATAATTTCTTTTTTTTATTATTTTGGCAAGAATATTTACTGGTGCAAGCATGTTCCTTACTTCTTGTATCTTAGAAAAATAAGTATGATTTAAAATTATAAAAAATATCAGTAATCCATTTACCTCTTGCTCAGTCCAGTTCATCACATTGCTATAATAATATTACTGAATAAATATTTTGTTTCACTATGCTGCTTAAACTATAACTAGTTATAGATACATGATACTTGCATTATCTTATCTGCAATATTTAAGCACATTACAGCAATACAGCCTTATTTGGTGTCTTCCTTCCTATTGCTAACCAAAATAAGGTGTACTATTTGTAAGGAAGGGTCATGAACAGAAATGAATGAGGAAAGAAATCTATATATTTTTAGAGAAAAGCTAAACTGGATAGGCTAGTTTTATACATAGTTTTGTGTTTAATCTTACAAATGACAAACAAACCATCTACAGCAACAAGAAAACTGAAGCTATGTAAGAGTTGAAATCCAGACAGACATGTATTTAAAGGTTAAAAGAGATTTTTTCTGTGCTATGAGAACATCTCATAATGTTGTGTTCTTACCTTTATTAGCCATTTCTTGTGGACATCCTGGGGTACCTGCAAATGCAGTTCTTTCAGGAGACAGATTTACATATGGGTCCATAGTTCACTATTCTTGCACAGCGGGTCGAAGGCTCATAGGGAATTCTACGAGGGAGTGCCAGGAAGATAGCCACTGGAGTGGGACTCTCCCTCACTGTTCAGGTACTTCTACCAACCATTATCTGAAATTCATCTTGTCATATGAACAAGGATGTTTTCACACATTTTTTTAGCAAATACTTGTTTTGTTTATTTTCCAGTTATATTTTAATTTCACGAATAGCCACTCCACGGTATCACACCCATTTACTGAAATATCCTCATAATCATCTCATTCTCTTTGTCATTACTTCACACTTTCACTCCTCAGCCACATGCTCTAGTTGTATACTGCCGTGTATAGCAGATACAGGAAAATAGTTTTTCAAACCTGGACAAGTTTTGCTTAAAAACGATACATGTAATACATTATATTTTTATGAACACTTTGTTTAAACAAAGGTTGTTGCATCAGAAAATTTTGATTAAGAAACTCCATAGCAAAGGTATTAAGGTAAACTATGTACATTTTGCTCCTCTTTTCTCTTGCAGAAATATACTTTATTATTGTCACAATGTGCAAACACTATAAATGTCTGATGTGCTCTTGGTGCTGTCAGGAAGTAGAGAAACTGTTTATTCTTCCCTAGACTGTGAAAATCTAGAAGCCATAATGTATCACACAGTTTTGTTGAAGTGAAGAGTTCAGGGGAGGATTGGCTCCTAAGGACACGAACAGCATATTAATAGCTATTGTAAGGGAAACAGGTATACACACTTTGGTATATAAAAATCAAATACGTGTATAGTTTAAGAAGAAAATTTCCTAGTGAGAAAATTGTTCATAATTGCCTATTATACAATCTTATCACTTCCCTTTAACTATTAGATGTGCCCACTGTTAGGCTGATGTGGTTCAATTCTGATTTGACCTAATTTAAATAGGTGTAAGGTACTTTGAATTATTTTCAGTACTTTGAAAAAGATATTAATAAGTGTTCGTTGAAAATGGTCCATTTATGAGCTTCAAGGATGATTATGCAAGGATGCTGGGCAGAATTTGAAACACTGAGATAAGGAAGTGAATTTATCACTACTGTTTCTTTTCTGTTTTCTGCTGCTCAAGGAGGAAAGTTTAGATTCTTCTTACACTGCTAGATTTCACTGGCATCGTGGTCTCTTTGCCTAGACCTGAAAGGCATCACTGCACAACAAGAATTTTTTTCTTGATTATCTTATGATCACATTTATGTCACTTTCACCTTTTTATCCAGCATAATATCCCAGACCTGAAGTTTCTGGTATTGATCTGAAGACTTGAATAGTCTGATAAAAAGTGCTATTATCTAGTGCTATTATCCAGCATTTCTGACCACAAGGAAAAATCTCATGTTCATGGAGGGAAATTTTAATTGCTAATAATTGAGACTCTTCAGATATCTTCAGTCATATATATGACAGTATTTTTATAGATTCATAGATTTTGCAAACATTAAAGAGCCCTGTACTCATGTCTTATGGTCGGCAAGGTATTTCTAGTGTAACTAAAATATTGTTACTGATGCAGATTTCAATTTTCTAACTTTGAACACAATGGGTCACTATCTTGAAACCAAGATGATTCCCTAGGGAAATGAAAATCTGTCTGTTGGGTCAATGTAAAAAAAAAACAAAAAAACAAAACCTCCCCTGCAAAAAAAAGCAAAAGAAAACCTAAAAGGTGTCTCATTTCTCTAAGGTATTTAGAACTGTAAAATGAACTACACTTTCCAAGTTAGATATTCAGGAGATTAATCCATCAAAATCCAGTATGAATAATTCGTTGTCATAATGTCAGTGAAAGAATGATTTTGCCCAGGATGACTGAGAACTCTAATTGGTTTTATACTTCGGGGATATGAAAAACAGTCCAAATATAATGTTTAAAACCTGTAGTCTCTTTCAGAATGGGATTCATTTCTTTATTATATATTAATATATGTTTGAACACCTGATGGTTCTATGATGGTATAAATATGATCTCAGGGTTTGCTGTCACCTGGGACCTGTTGCAATGATGGACTTTTGTATTGTATGAATTAAGCAATAGTTGACATTTTTGTTTAAAATGACACATTCATATTTCAATAATGGATATTGAGTCTTCTTCATTGCTAAATAAAAAGTGCTCTAGACCTTCATATTACAGTAACTACCTTTGTCTATACCCTTTGACTATAAAATTTCATGGTTGCATTTCAAATTTTCTCCAAGTCAAAACTAGGTATGTCCAAGAAAAAAAAAAGTCCAGTCATTCATCTGGAATAATTCCCTCAGCAAAATCCCAAAGCAGCTAAGATATCATCAAGTTTTCAGAATCATAGATCATTCTGCCCTGAAAAATCCCTTTGGGTTAACAAGCCAAAGTATGTGTGATATATCTGTTTCATGACATAAACATGCCACAGTGGGAATCACAGTCCTCATGTAATTTTACACATTTTAAGGAGACAGAATTGTCTGTGAAATAGTAATGTGTTAGTAAGTGGAAGCAGATAGCATCCAGAGGCCACATCTGGACTTCAGCTTTAGCAGTGCCAGGGCATAGGTCATGGATGGCAGTGTTTGATCCCTGAGACCATTATACTCTTTGAATTGTCTCCAGATTATTTTTTACCCATCATACCTGGCAGTCCATCAAACACACAAATACTTTACAAGTTTGTGTGTGCTGGAGATCATCCTCAATAGTCAGTTTTGAGGCAGCCACAGTGTTTTGTAGAGTGAGTTTTACTATACACAGAGAGACAGAATATACCAGCTGACTTCAGACACACTGTTTACAAACATGTATTTACACCAGGAAATCTAGGTCCAAATGCTATAGGGCAGGGTGACAAGAATAATCTAGTCTAGAAGAACCTAGTACTAAACAAAGTGAACACAGTCAAAACCCACAAGTTAGTCTTGAATTCCGGAACTGTCTTGGCCTCCTTTTATGTGAAATCATGACTGTATCCACTCACACTTGCTATAATTAAACCCTTTTAATGCACAAGTAATTGTGCTGACATACAAAAATTGTAATTTCTAAATTAACTATTTGAGTTTTCCTAAAAATTTGGTATTGTTTTTTCTTGTTTAGGATTTTTTCCTTTATATGAGAGGGATGCCTATGAAGAAAAACCCATTTAAGAATACACAGACTTCAAACTATTAAAGTGTTAACACGTATTTGAAAAAAACCCTTAAAAATAAAATCAAAACCCGTAGTTTCAAAGACTTTGCATTTAGACATATAATTCAAAAGTGGAGAATACAGGATAATATTTGTGTTAACTGCAATATAGACACAGTGGGATTTAGGAGATATACAATTTTATACCAAAATTTATAATAAATTGTTGATGCTGAGACCATGCTTCATTAACCATCTTGTATAGTATCTCCTGTAACAGCCACTCTACATGATAAAGCACTTGACTGATTCATCAGATATATGAAAACCTTTTTCAGAGGTCTGTCTTGCAACATGTTCTTTCTCTTCTAAATTTGTATCCAATATTTGCATAGAAATTTAGAGGATAAGGAAAATTATGAGAAATTTTCATTCTTGACAGACACAAAGGCTGTATTTTCTGAATATATATGTACTTCAAATGTATTTCCTAAAAATTTGAATATGGTTCTCATCACACTTGCTGTTATTTAATTCTTGTTATTAGAAGATATCACTACAAGTTAAACAACATAATGTGCAGAAAATACTTCTATCAAAAAGCAACAGATTTGTTGAACTGACAAAAGGTGGCAGGGGTGCTTCCTGTCAGCTCAATTATCTTTTTGCTTTTGTTTTTATCACATTCTCTGTTTAGGTCTGTATTGGTCTGAGAAAAGAAGTAGGGTAAAAAGATATGTATTTTCATTTTTGGCTTTAGTTTCCCACCACAATACTGGAGAAAAGGGATTGCTTGTAATAGAAACAATGCAGTGGCACTATTCACAAGAGACTGGCACTATTCACTGCCACTACATTTGCACATAATGTCCCTGGCAATATTTGTGCTCTGTTGTGTTTTGCAGGAAATAATCCTGGTTTTTGTGATGATCCAGGAGTACCAGCTCATGGGTCTAGACTAGGGGATGAGTTCAAAACGAAAAGTCTGCTCCGATTCTCATGTGAAATGGGTTATCAGCTGCGAGGGTCTGCAGAGCGAACATGCTTACTTAATGGCTCCTGGTCAGGTATACAGCCTGTGTGTGAAGGTAGGTATTGATACATTGACATTTTGGTGCTCTTGACACACTTCCTAATGACTTTTTATTTTTTGATTGAAAAACTTTGTTAGGCAGAAATATGCTTTCATAACATTCTACAGAAAGGTGATATAAAAAGGTTTACAAGCAGTTCATTTTTTGCTTGAAAATTTAAATCCAAACAGCTAAAGTTTTGGAATATATATTTATAAGAAGTTTGTGAGAGAATAATTTTAGTTAAAACATAATTAGCCTGAAAATAAATAATAGATACCTAAGTTAAACATAAGACTAAATAAATGCTTTTGATTGAACATATAAAAATGGAGTGATAAATAAATCTGTCATCTTTTTTGTAACAATAAAATACTTTCATCTTCTCTTTCTATGTAATATCTATGCATCAAGGACTGAATTAATGATAAAATAAAGTTACATAAATGAATATATAAATTAGGTATAAATTAATAAATCAATACATATTTCTCAAAAGAAGTTAGACTATTTTCTAATGAGATATTTTTATGCTGCTTCTTTCAAAAGAAATACAACAGAATATTTCTGAAAATCACATTTTAAAATAAGATAAAAACACATAATAAAGAATTTTTTATATTTTTTGTGCAGTTAAAATTGGAAAGCAGTAATAGAAGACTTTAAATTCAGTTTTATCATGACTTCCCATTTTCCAAGAATGTTTGAAAAATTACTTTATCTAATTCATCAGAGTTGATGGATTTTGTAGTATCTGCTGTCTCCTAAATAGAATGATAAAATGGGAGATAGAACAAAATATTTGTAATTTTTTTTTTTTACCTACATGCTTTATTCTGAGAACAGTTGTTCTTTTGTAATATTCTTCAGCACAGACTAGTCTTCTGTCAGTGCAGATATCATCATAACTGTATAAAAACAGCAGTAGGCACGGGATCAGTATTTGAATCAGTATTTTGAACAGAAAACTGAAGCTTTGCAGTATCCTTTCTACTTCCCTTACATGAAGATATTAAGGATAGTTGGACAGCAGAAGTCAGTGGCAACTATCACTGTTTTAAATGCTGCTTTTTCCCCCCTTTCCTCATTGTGTTTACTTCAACATTCTCTTTTCAGTTAAAAAAAGAAAAACAAGAAAAAAGCCTCTTTTTTTCCCATTTTCGTGTAGTCCTTCAGTTGTTTCTTATTTAATCTATTTAAGGATGAGATTAGGAGGAGAATACCTATTGATTCCTGCAAGTTCAAGTTCCACCCTGTTGAATTTTTCTCTTCACTTGAAAAGTTAAATTGAAACATTTAAACTCAAAGAGTAATCAAAAATTTATTTAAAGAAGGCAGTAAGGTATTATTCCAAACCTAAATGGTAGACTATTTTTAATTGGAAAATTGTGTTTGTTTTAATCGTAAAACCTAACACTGCTTTATTTTAATTATTAGATTACAACTATTATTTTGGGGGCCATCCAGCGGGTCCAAGTCTTTCTTCTGCTGGGGACCCCAGTAGTGGGCGCAGTACTCTAGGTGGGGATCTCAGAAGAGTGGACTTGTTAGAAAAGTTGTTAGGAAAATTCAAAACAAAGCCCCAAGTTCTTCCAATTATTGGTTGGTCCACTGGGAAAAAAACCTCCTCACCTTCCAAAAAAAAAACCTCCTCACCTTCCAGCATGTAATCAAAATAATCAAGGTAAGCCGCTGTCAAATCTTGGACATATGAAGCTGAAACATTATTATTGCCTTAAAGGATTGACATAGATGCTCAAAATATGGAGGCCAATACAGAGTGCCTGTTCTTTTCTTGATTCAAAAAATATAAATTAAGAAGAAGGTCATAATCTACTATTTATACTATTTTACAATTTAAAAACAAGATACCAGAAAACAGGAAGAAAATAGAAAAATTTGCCAAAAGGCAAAACAGGTAAAGGTCTGTCAGAAAGTCCTGAATGAGCTTTTTTTGCTCTAGTGACTGTATTGGCTAGAGTAGAAAAAAAAGGGCAATCTATCTGAATCAGGAATTGGAAAAAAAGGAAAGAAAAACCAAAACACACAAATGCAAGTAATAATATTAAAAAAGAGAAATAAAAGGTTATTTCAAGAATATACCTATTACATGTTTTCTCAGTAAAACTTGCCATAGGTGTTTTAAAAGACAAGCTATTAAACTAGCTGTTCTTTTATTTATTTTTTTTTTTATCCCAGTTAGTCACCTGTCATCGAAATACCTTTTTTTGTTTGTTTTTTAAATCTTTTATTTGCAGCTGTATCTTGTGGGAACCCTGGCACACCAGCCAATGGTATGATAATTTACACTGATGGAATATTATTCTCCAGCTCAGTCATTTATGCCTGCTGGGAAGGTTACAAAACTTCAGGGCTAACTACTAGACATTGTACTGCTAATGGGACATGGACTGGCACTGCTCCAGACTGCACAGGTCAGAAAGAAATTTTCTTCCCTTAAAGCTTTAAAGTAGTAAGTAATCCAGCCTTGCTTCTGAAATTATTGTCTTGATAGATAACATATTTTTCCACATTCACTTGTCTTGTAAAACATGCATTTTTTTTATATCTAAGGGTACATGCCCTTATAAAATATGATATATGCTTCCAGAAATATCTTCTTAAGTTGGTTATATAGGTAACTTTATTGTATGTCTTTACCTCAGAAATGTCAATTTTATGATATTAATATTTGTAGAATAATGTTATATTTAGTATTTGACTGTTCCTTGAGCTTCCTTTAGCTTTTTTTTTTTTTTTTTTTTTTTTTTTTTTTTTTTTTTTTTTTTTTTTTTTTTTTTTGCGGCTTATGCTTCAAGGAGGAAGTTCTGGTAGCTCAAAACCAAATTTTGTATAATTGAATACATTACTGTGCCAGGTTTTATTGTAAGCCAAATGACTCAGAATTGATCAATCACCCTTCTGCTAAGGACCAAGAATCAGGGAGCAGCAAGACTGGGCTGTTCCATGAGGGTAGGTGAGCAGGGACCAGAGGAGTGCTCCCAGGCAAGTGGGGCTACTGGCCTCACTGACAAGTCCAGACTAACAGTACATCAGTACTTTTATACACACACACACTCAAAATAAAAGAAATATAAAAAAGAGGAAAAAAAGAGGCATTTCATAACTCTGCTGGAATTGCATTCCACCATCAACTTCAGGCTTGATGTGACAAAGGTCTCAGTAGGAAGGTAGAAAAAGTCCTGTCAAAACTACCACCAATGGTCTGCAGTAGCTGTAGAGCATGCCAGATGAGGCTACTGTGCTAAAGGAAAGCAATATTTGATCCATGCTATAGAAATGCCTCAGAAAGATAACTTTTCTTGACAGAAACAAATTTTTTCTTGTATTGTATACTAAAAGAAAGGATATTGGGTATGCATGGTTATACGTTTATTAAAAAAAAATTCCTTTTCCTCACTAGTGGTTAACTGTGGAGATCCAGGTGCATTGGCAAATGGCATTCAGTTTGGAAATGATTTTACCTTTAATAAGACAGTCAGCTATCAGTGCAATCCAGGATATTTGATGGAACCTGCAAGTTCATCTACCATGCGTTGTGTGAAGGACAGCACTTGGAACCAGAGTAAACCAATTTGCAAAGGTGATCTTTTGAATTGAACAGTTTACAAGTACTGTTTTGATACTTATGTGATATTCACGAACTGGTGTCTTTATTTGTTAAAAAAAAGAAAATATTCTCTGGAACAATTACTGTTCCAAATGCAACTAAAATGTTAGATAAGTATTTCTGTAGAATATACATTTGTTTTGTACATATGCTGCAGTAAAATAGCAGTCAAAAATAGTGACATTATTGACTAAAGTAGAACCAAATCACTCTGCAATGAAGATTGTCAGAGTGCTCAGCTTAAAAAGTATGAATGAAGTACTCATTTTCCTTTTTGGCTCATTTCTCTTGGATTAGATGGACAAAATTCTGTAACAGGATTCTGCAAACCAAACTTTCTGTAAAAGATTCCCTTGTTGCAGTTGTGTAGTCATCATAAACAGCCAAAAAATATGTTTCACAAATAGCTAATTACAAGTGCTAGCAGGAAGGTCATAGTGGATATGAGGCTGAAAGACAAATAAGGCAGCCAGGTGAAAATTGTTAACACAACTTCAGCAGACCAGGGAGTAAATTCAACAGCCTAGGGCATCTTTTGCTTACAAAAGGCCTTGGTGCCAACTCACCTAGCACCACTTCACTGTGATATCTTCGTCTAGCCTACTAATTAAATTTTGGCATATGTATTCAACTGACTGCATTTTCTGACATGAAAATTACTACCTGAGTGATTTTATGGTTGTAGTTTGTTAAAAGAAATTATATGGAAATGTAAACCTGGACATTCCAGATTTCATCATTTTGGGCACTCTTATCAGAAGGTGGAAAACATCAGAATAATTTCTTAGCCCTTAATTAACAGTAAGGTTAATTAACATTGTGTGTGGAAAGCCTTAGAAAATGAGCAGGTGAATTAACAGTCATATTAAATTGTGCTGCAAAATTAGTTTAAAATAAAATACAAATGTTTAAAAATTTCGAATCATAAAAACCTATTTTTTCAAAGAAATAAAGTTTATTGAAAACCTTTACCTAGTAAGTAACCTGTTGCCAAAAATAATCAGTAATGAATATGTAAGGAAAAATATAAAACTAGGTAGCTATATACTCTTTGGGCTTCTAGTAACCTAGCACTCAGGGACTTCCTAAATCCATAGCCTTTATTTTTGTATTTAAATTAGTTTTCTGTCTATTTCTGTCTGCTTTGTCAACACAGGTATACCTTGTTGGAACAATAGCCTGAATTACCTTTTTTTAGATTCAAATGTATGAATACATCTTACATTACAAATTCCTAAACCCTATAAATTCTTGAAATTGTAATTTTTCTTTTCTGATGCAGCTATTACTTGTGGCCCCCCTCCAACAGTGCCATATGGGAAAGTGGAAGGCTCTGATTATCGTTGGGGTGCTAGTGTGAGTTACAGCTGTGCAGAAGGCTATCAGCTGTCCAACACAGCCATTCTCTCCTGCGAAGGGCAAGGAGTGTGGCGGGGAGACATCCCACAGTGCTTGCGTAAGTTCTCAGGGTACAGTTGGGTTAGGCTTCACCAAAAATACAATCAGTTGTCTTGGGGTACAGTCACACAGAACCACAATGTATGAAGGACTCAGCTACATCAGGTAATATATGAATTACTGCAGGATTCTCCTTCCTTGTACCAAAAAGCTTACCTTGTTATTTG
Source organism: Sinosuthora webbiana (assembly GCA_013397395.1). Lineage (NCBI taxonomy): Eukaryota > Metazoa > Chordata > Aves > Passeriformes > Sylviidae > Sinosuthora > Sinosuthora webbiana. Next base: position 2,111,831 of record VXBN01017335.1, on the reverse strand, counting down.
AGTGGCTGTGCCCATTAAAGGTTACAGTCTTCCCTTCCCCAAAAGTCATTCTCGTCCCTTGTTATCTAATTGGACCCATGACCATTTGCTATACTGGTAATCCAGTTGTATGTTCTGAATTGACTTGTGGTAAGCATGACTAGAATATTCCTTTACACTTTCCCTTCTTTTCTTCACAGTTTCCATTTCCACTAACAGGTTAAATCAGGATGCTAATCCTTAAGCTCATAGCTCATAGGTTTTCTAAGCAATTTTTTCTTTCCGAAGGCGAGTACATACCCTCATGTCTCACTTGTATTTGTTTTTCAGCATTGTCTAAATCTGTCAACTCAACTCATTGAGTGCTTGAAATCTTGTTAGGACCTTGATAAATATTTTTCCTTTTATCCAATTAGGGCAAAAATTTCCAGCCTACTGATATGAGGGTGTCAGATGTGAAAAATGGTTTTATTTTTAAGCATTGCAATATAGCATTGTCTACTTGGGGATTATTTTGTCATCCAAATCTAATCAATATTTAAGTGTCTAAATTAAAAGATCTATTTTTCCAGGTTAAGTTTTATGCTAATAGCTATAACATTGACAATTTATTTTAAATTACTGTCAAAGATTTAGGAGATAAATGAACATAGCATTTGCATTTATATCCAATATACCTGCCTTGCACATAAAACAATGTAGAATACTTCAGGTTAAAGATTTTAATACCTTTTTTTCTTTTATTTTTATGTATCAGCTGTGTTTTGTGGTGATCCCGGTACTCCAGCAGAAGGACGCCTCAATGGGAAAAGTTTCACCTACAGATCTGAAGTTAGCTTTCAGTGCAGACCTCCTTTTATTCTGATAGGCTCTTCAAGAAGATTCTGTCAAGCAGATGGTACTTGGAGTGGAATTCAGCCAACATGCATTGGTAATAACCACTACTAAAGCATTTCCTACCGAGAATATTCTTGATAAACTATTGCACTATCATAAATCTAGAAATTAGCTATCCAAGTATAGAAAAGGTCTGTGTAATACAAAAAGAACTAGTTAAATAAGGTTATAATTTGAGTATGAAAACTTTAGGATAAACACAATCACATATGAAGTAATTCGTAAATATACATGGCTGCTTCTCTGCTGGAAATGCAGAACATCAATACATGCAAGTGCATAAATTTGTTCCATCTATTTTTAGAATCTCTTGGACATGCAGAAGACTTTGGCAGATTAAAGACCAGACTTTGTCACTGGAGAGTTAAAGGCATTTTTCAGAATCGATCTTTAATCAAAGAGTTTTCAACTTTGTGAACATGGCTTGTACATCTCTGATCTTTTGAAATTCTGATGAACTCCAAAATATTCTCAGTTTCTCATTGACTGTTGTGCAACTGGTAGGCTTTTAGCATTTACATCAATCAGATTGACACCTTTAACTGCCACTGACATCAGAACTTGATCCCACTTGGGGTGACTTGCTAGAGAAAATTACTTTAGTTTTATAATAAAAAAAATTCTCTTTGATATTTCTAAACAAATATAATCAAATGTAGATTGTAGGCCGTTTATATATTTTGTTGTGGCTGAGATACTGGCTATATGAAAGACCTGAGCACATTGGGGAAAAGTTGTAATCATGATTATTGAAAGCAGACAGTATTTTTAAATGAAGACATAATAGTCAACAGAATTCTTTCGTATAAATTCAAAACTTCTCTACATAGTTTTTGCAAACTGGGCAGTCATCTTACACCTATATTTTGCTACAGAGGCAAGAAGGCTTAAAAAAGCTAATTTTCAGGTCTGATGCAAAGAATCAACTTTGAAAATGTAATAATGACATTTCAGTTTATATTTTATATCATATAATCTAGAAGCACATGGAAAGTAGTGCATCAAAGATACCAGTTTTTCTTTTACATTACAGTTTTTGTGTTTCTGTAAAAGGAAAATATTAGATCATCTAACATATTTACAGATAAAATTTCTAATCAATTGGAAGGTTAAGAGCAGTGAACAATATCTAGAACTAGATATAAAAATACCATATAGTGGAGGTTTTTCTGTTTCTGGGTAGCAATGATTTCCTTAGAATACTTTGAGAAGTTTTGCTTTGGGTTCTTCAGATAAGACCTATCTTAAAAATTCAATTCAGCTTCATGTGTCTATTATTAGAAATAGAATTCCAGCTGTTGATAATTTTTAAAAAATTCCTGAAGTGTTCAAACATCTCAATGTCAGGAGCATGTTTGCTTTTTATTCTTACACTCTAGGTCAACATCTGCCTAACTTTTGAAGCCTTTGGTAAATATCAGTCCAGTTGAATTTTTATGCTGTACTGATGGTCAATATTGAAAATGGGAGTTGGCCAAGAGTGAAATGAAATATCACATTCTTGTAAATGATAAGTTCAATTTTTTGCCCTACAAAAAACTAAAAAATGTTACAGATGAAGTATAGTTGATAGATATGTCCTTCATAATTCAGTATCAGCACTCAGCAGACTCAGTTGCCAAGAGAGAATCACATAATGCAGAAAAATCCCCTGGATGAAGTTCTGTGCTGTCTAAATGGTGGATATGACTGGGCAACTCCAAAGCCACCACCAGAATATGGGCATTACTGAATGAAAAAATAGTTTAGGCTGCTTTAAGTTACTCTCATCAAAAAGAACAATTAGATTTACTCTGCTGGCATGTGCTTTTTTCACAGAGGGAATCTTTTTCTCCAGCAGCAACTGAGGTGGTTCTCCATTAGAAACTTGTTTTCTTTGTGGCATAGAAAAGAAAATCTATACAAAATTAAGAAGAATTTACTTGATATGAAAAAGCAGGCTGATTATGGGTTTGGGTTTTTGCAGTTTGTGGGATTTTTGGGTTTGAGGAGTTTTGGTTTTTTCAATTATTATTTTGGGGTTGTTTCTTTTAGAAATATTTATTATTAAGCGGTTCATTTGAAATGAAAAGATAAAGATTTGTAAAGATTTCTCTATATATTCCAACTGCATTTTGAATAGTGAAATACACTATGGATTCAAAGAGATTTAAAAGGAAAAGATTGCTAAAAATTAAAGCAATCCTAACTGCAAAGTCTGTACTACCAGAAATGCCTCCAAAGATATTTTAAAATAATGACATTGTACTGAAACAAATTACTATGATATACTTGGTAATTTAGTTGAAAATACTAGTGTAATATATAGAAAAACACACATTCAATTAAAAATTGAATTCTTGTCATCACTAGACATTGATTAAATTATTTAATCTTTGCAAACAGTTTTAGAGTATTTTTTCCATACCATAATAATATGTGTTGTGTTTCACATTCTGCATTAGATCCAGCTCACAATACTTGCACAGACCCTGGTACTCCACATTTTGGAATACAAAATAGTTCCAGAGGTTATGAGGTAATTTTTAAATTATTATTTTTTAGCATTCTAAAATGAAAATGTATTTCATAATTACATAAGAAATTTAATGAGAAATGTTATGTGTAGTCTTAAATGTCTGATGCAAACCTTGAGAAATTTCCGCCCTCTTTTTAATAAAAGCTCATTCTTAATTCCAAGCTTTTTTTAAAACATTCAGCTTAAAGAAAGGACTTCTAACCCTGCAATATATCATGCATTCAATCCTTTAGGAGACTTCAGTAGGGAGGGCTATTTATAAATTGATTACTTAATATGATATGACATAATATAATTACCTTGCTTCATGATAATAATTCTTTCATACATTGATGAATAGTCAGTAAATACCTAACAACCAAAGACCTGTGTGATCCAAAGGCCAAGTAGTCCTTGACAAAAAAGTCAGCAAGTGGCTTTACTAAATTAGAAATTCATGTTATATTTTATTCAGTCAGAGAAGATAAAATTATTCTGTGTTGTGTCCAGATTCTCTGTGATTAATATCCTTTCTATGATTTCCAAATTCCTCACAGGTTGTTAGTTTAACAAGTGAGAGTCAGAAAAGTGACTGAGGGAATAACTGTAGATTCAACAATGACCAATCCACAGTCATTGTATAGACTGACAAACTTTGTGTGCATAGATTTTTCAGGTATAAATATGTGTGACTGAAATTTAAAATAAGTTCCATTTGGGTTTGCTGCTTATTTCTGAGCCTAGGGCAGTGTGCCCATTGTGACCAAATTAGTAAAACTGTTTTCCAAAATGTCCTTTCTGTAAGTTCCTCTGGTCATTTGTAGCCTCTCTCCCCTGCAATTTTTCTGTCTTTTGTTGCTGTCAGCTCTTTCCTTCACCTTCTGCTCCTGCCTGGCTCACAGATACTGAGGCACTTCTCCCTGAGCCACATCTCGTGGCCTTACCCAAGGTAGTTCTGCTTCCAGTAATAGGTGCAGTTGCCTTTCTGATCCCATCTTGATCCTGTACCTGACCCCATTTTGTCTTCAAAAACAACTCTAATCTTTGCATCTAATTTTATCTGGGGTTTGTTTTCTTTTTTCTCCCCCTTTTATCTGCCTCACAAATTGTCTTTAATAACAGAATTGTACTGGCCAATTGACTGTTCTACTGTCTGTTGTTCATGTTTATGTAATCTGATCTTCTCTTCCCATTCACCTCTACAGGCCATACTAAGTCTTCCTCTGTTGTGCATTAGGTCTTTCTCCAGTATGTGTTTGCTCTCAGAATGCTATCTTGTACCACAACATGGAGACTTCTCTCTAATGGCAATGGAACTAGATTGTTTGGGGTTTTTTTTATATATTATTTGTGGGCTTCCTGCTTGTATGACATAGCCAAGCTTCTATAAATCAATTTTCAGTAATCTTTCCTTGTTATAGAACAGTGTGATGACAGGCAGCATATCCTTGTAGGGTTTCCCCTGTCTACCTTTCTACCATTCTATCTTGCCCCTTTTATTCTTTGCCTTTTGTTCTTCACTATGCTGTGAAGCCCTCAATGTTTTTCATCCAAGTATTATACAAAAAGGGTGCTGCTTTAATTTTAACTTTTACCAGAAAGTGAAAAAGCAGTATAACTCTTTAACTACCTTGAACCTATGTTACTTTTTACTTGGTCTTTTGGAGCACTGAGAAAAGATTTGCATCTCATTTTTACTGACAGATACGAGAATTGGCACAAGTAAGATGACTTAGGTTCAAGACTAGCCACACACTGTTCTACTCCTTACTAAAGACATGCTGTGTGTCCTTGGCAGGATAGAGAGAATAATATGTTTTAAAATAGTTAGAAAGACATAAGTCTACAAAACCAAATCAGTAATATGACCTTTAAAAACACCAGTGGTTTTCCCAAGCTACTTCTGGGAGAACTGATGTGCATTTGCTGAACATCTGTCATGAGAAGCATGTTTTATATAATTGAGTGTATAGATAGCAGGTAGCTGCTTTTGAAGATGCTAACTTTTAGTTTCCATTGAAGTCCTTCTATGTCATTTGCAGTGCAGAGCTATCAGCCATTCTATAACTGCAAGCTTTTACTAATACACACTGATCACTACTCATTTGCAACTTATCTGTGTGATATGTTACTTTATTAAAGTAATATAATTTCCAATAATGTCAATTTTGTTTATTTTATTTATATATTTATTAGTGCCAAGATTTTTTATCCAAAACAAAAATAATGCTTTACTGATTAGTCCCACATCATTAAATAACTTGGCCTGGAGTTACATTTTGGTTACTTTTTTCAGTACCATCAATAGTTTCATTTTACTGGAACTCTCCACACAATCTCTCCCTCATCTCTTAAGAAAATTCTTTTTTACCTGCAATTTTGTATGTAGCTTTCATGCATTTCTATTCCCAGTTGAAATCTAAAAAAGCATTTTCTCAGTTATTTTACCTTGTCTTTTGAGGAAGGTCATATCATATTTGACCTTAGGAAGGCTTTCCAGGACTTCACTCTGCTAGTTGAACATCTCAAATAAAACTTAATAGTAACAAAAGCAGTGTAAACAATTTTCCACACATTTCTTTTAAATAAGATCACAAAAGAATCAACTACTCAACCATTTAATCACCACATTAAAAAATAAAAAAGAAACTCTAGAAACTGCAAAAATTAGACATTTTTATTTTTGAAAAAAACAAACAAACAAACAAACAAAAACTGTATTAACTTATCACTGTCTTGCTATCTGAATATACATGATGGATACTTCTTTCGTCTAATATTCTGGTTTGATCCTTAGGTTGGGAGCACAGTGTATTTCAGATGCAGAAAAGGTTACCATATTCAGGGATCTACCACTCGTTCTTGTCTTGCTAACCTAACTTGGAGCGGCATACAATCTGAATGCATTCGTAAGTCTGGTTTCTATTCTAACCACTCAGAACAGTGAGCAATTTTAAGAGTTACAAAGTGATACCTGTGGAAATTCATGACAAATTATTTGCTACAAGGATGGGAGGCTTTATTTAAAACAGATTTTTAAATGTTTTATTTGTTGTTGTTTCCTATTCAAAGACCAAAGATGTATTTGGGGTGTTAATTTGAAGGAAGATTTTTCAGATTTTTTAATGAAGTTCACAATAATTCTATCAGTTTTACTCAAAAAATCTGATATCATTAACCTACTGCATTAACTCCTTTAATTAAGCTGGAATTTTTTTTTGTGTGTAGTGAACTAATAAAGAATGGAAAGTGATTTGATATATGCACGCAACCAGTTTGTTGCCTCGTATTTTATGAATCATAAACTAGAACTCAGCAAACCCCATCTTTTCTGGGCTATGCATGGTTATGAAAATTACTTATAGCTCTGTGTGAGTTGGAGGAATAACTATTGTACTAAAATACACTGACCTAAGCTAAAAGTAATTAATTACAATTACCTTAGATTCTTTTTCTGTTTTAAATTATCTTTGGGTTGTTATAAATGAACATCATGTGGCACAGAGAAAAAAACATACTGAGTAACCAAATCTGTTCTAGTCAATGTTCTATGACAAAAGGTTCTTGTGGCACCTTTATTTGAGTTGAAATGCATTTATTTATCCCAATAACCACTCCAATTTTTTCCAATTTTTAGAACACAGAGTGGAAGTGATGCTTGAAGCTGTGACAGTGCAATAATTCACAGGACAAATCATTGAACTATGTACAATGTCATGTGCTTCCCCTCATTTTAACTGTTTTCTGATTCCTAGCATGATTTGATTTTGGTTTATTCTTTAAAAATATGTGATAATATCATTTCCATCCCACAACAATATAACTACATGCTCCAAGTGTCACTTTTACAAGTAATAGCTACTTGACATTGCTAAAATCTATCCAGAGTTGTCATGCATTTATTTCAAATTGGATACTCTGATTCTGTGGAAACTGCTTGCCACAACGTTTTCTAACTGTAAAAACCCCTTTGCAGCTCATGCTTGCAGGCAGCCAGAAACACCTGCAAACGTAGATGTGAGAGCAATAGATCTCCCTACTTTAGGGTATACTTTGGTGTATACCTGTCAGCCAGGATTTTTTCTTGCTGGTGGATCAGAGCATCGGACGTGTAAACCAGATATGAAATGGACAGGAAAATCACCTATTTGTAAAAGTAAGTCATTACTCAAGTGGTTTGTTGGATCCTTCAGGGTTTGAATTAATTTTCCCCAACATTTTTGTTTTATTTAGTACTATTAATTATTTTCCACTTACTATTTAATGACACCCATGGAACAACAGCTTTTATTTTATGAAAGAAATAGTGAAGAAATCAAAGTGAACATAACACCTAGAACTCATGGAGGAAGAAAATGGGATATATGTGTGCAAGTGCACAGGCACACATACATATGTTCACCCTTAACAACAGCAACCAAAACCTAAACAATATAAAGTACTACTTTTAACTGCATTTATCTTTATGTCACAGTTTTAAATAGTATTTCAATGTATTCAGTACTTAATAAATTATTTTCTATAAGAACAAGAAAAGTTATTTAATATCCTAGCTTTTAGATTCCTGCATGTATGCTTTTAGTCTAAGTAAATCTTATAAAATAAAAATGAGCAGTACAATAAAAAATATCTGCACAATAATCCACTTTTATATCAGTGTAACTTTCATATAGTTTTCTAGAGTAGATCTAACTATACAGTTATAAGGGCTGAATTTGCTCTTCACGAGAAAATCAACATGGCTGTTAGTTCTCAATTCAGAAAAATAAAATAAAATTATATTTGGAATATGAATAGAAGAAAAGTAGTCAGATGCTATGGGAAAGTTTTTGCAGTATGATTTTAAATTTTAATATATCAAAGTGCGCTGAAAAGTTTTGATCTTTGAGCAATATTGGGTTTTCTTTAATGTAAGGGAAGACTTCTTTGATTCAGCATTGTCAGATGACATACATATCAGAATTTATCTTTATTCTGTGTCCATAAAAGATGATTTTTTATATATACTGTGTAATTAATAATTTGACATAAATTATCTTTGGTTTGGGGTTTTTTTGTTTTTTATTTATTGAAGATAAATTGCAATAAAGCTTTCTATAAGATTGGGTTACAGTATAATACTCATTGAATGTCCTACCCTTTTTTGTGTTTTCCTAGCACT
>VXBN01017335.1:2046308-2103276 GCA_013397395.1 Sinosuthora webbiana | reverse complement strand
AAAAAAAAAAAAAAGCAAGACCAAGTCTTCCAATGGGACACTATCCTTTCTAACATGCCAAAGGATGAGTCCAGAACTTGTACCAGAAATACACCTTTTTAAATCACAAATTGTGACTCTTTCCCACAGTATCTGATCCTGTTCTATGAATCAAGCTATCTGGCTCTTGCTGGTTTGTGTCATAAATGTATCAGTCTTTCTAAACGCAATTTTTACTATATTTAATATATTATTATTCATAATTAGATATAGTATTTTTCCCCTCCATAAGGCTCTCTTTTATAGCACTGGGACTGATATAAACATTTTAGCCCCAAATATATGAAATAGCTTATTATTAAATAGCTTATTATTTATCCACAGTAAAAATGTTTACCTAAATTATTTTCTGATATTTTTGTGCAAGCGGATAGGTTAAAACATGTAAAGTATTCAAGATAAGTTATTTCTGTCTTAAAAGTGACTCTATTGGATAAAAGATGATTGCATCCAACAGGTATTGTTTTAACATTCATTTTAAATACGAAAACAAAAACAAAACCACACAAATATGTTCATGAAAATGATAATTTGTCTTTTTACTTGTAGGTAAAGGAGTGAGAGAAGTTAATGAAACAATAACTAAAACACCAGGTTTGTATACAAGAAGAGCTTTAGAACTAAATAAGTTAAATTGATTTACACCTGAGATTATTATGGATAATAAAACTATTTCCGATATTTGTTACTAATTTCCAAGGAATACAAATGTTCAGATATTTCATAATAACAGGTGACATGTGAAACCTATTCTATGAAATTCTGTCACAAAGAACTTCTTTTAAATTTCTATAGTGCCAAATTTGTGAATTGCACAAAATCCCTTCTCAAACAGACAGAAGAAGTTTCTATTCACAAACCTCAAATTTGATGTAGTTTTATATCAGAGAGATTGCTATAATGGAGAGCCTTATAATGACTGTATGCTATAATTGCAGGGATTAGGTTCAGTTATAGTTCTGCCCTTTATATTGCAAGCGTTGTAAGAAATATAAAAAACCCCACCTCAAAACCAGTTTTGGAAATATTCTTGGCCATCATTTCACAGAAACTCTCCACGTACTCTAAGATAGGGTTTCCAAAACAATGTGGACCAGCAGGCAGGTGGCATGGCAGGCAAACATTTCTGTTACTTTTCTATGCCACCTCATGAACATGTATGCAGTTAAACTATTCCTCCTGCAAGTGACAAAATGGACAAATGCATCTGAGAAACCCTTATTCAGAAAATGAAAGTCCTACTTTTTTAAATTGACTTATTCAACAAAAAGCACAGTTGTCATCAAATATATGAGATTGCAATTCTATATTTTGGTTTTTAGCAAAGCTGCAGGGAAAATAAGGTTAATGGTTCACACTCATGGCAATTCACAGAAGGACTCTATGTAGAGTATATGGGATAAAAAGGTATTTCTGCTAATAATTAACCTTTCTGAAGAGTTCATTAGTGAGAGTGTCAGGTGAATCCATAAATGAGTTCTTCTGAAACGCATTACTTCTACAGATTCACAATAAAGCAGGATATAGTGTGTGTTCATATAATTAATATACAATCTTCATTTATTGGAGGCTTCACTTCACCTAATGTGTGCATTAATCTGCTACTACCACACAGGTTTTGAAGTTTCGATGCCAAATTTAAATGTAGACCTAGTTTCCAAACATATTCACTATGCAGTGTGTCTGTATCAATTCACACAATGTCATGTCCATTATAACTAGTTTTGATAAGTACTATTTAAAAGCTATTAAAAAAATTAAATGTTGTGATTGAAAGTATTAATAATAGTCAACAGAAAAGTGAAACTGTAACAAATGACAGTAATTAAGAAGAAAATGTTTTAAGTGGTTTTCAAAAAACAGCTCTGCACTAGTATTATGTGTTTTAAAATTGTTAATTATCTTCTTTATAGAACATTATGTATTTTGAAATGCTTCCTTTATGTTGTTATACTAACTTTTGATACAATTTGATTTGCTGCTATCTGTATTTTGAACAGAATTAAGCTAATATTGGTAAACTACAATTTCCATAACAGAATAGTTTAGTGGTTTGATTTTTCACCTTTAACTGAAGGGAAGTTAAATTGTTTTTTTTTGTTTTTGTTTTTGTTTTTGTTTTGTTTGTTTGGTTTTTTGTTTGGTTTTTTTTTGTTTGGTTGTTCTTTTTGTTGTTTTTGTTTTTGTTTTCTTGTTTTGGGGTTTTTTTTTGGGCAGAGTTAATGTATTCATAGGCAATAGTAAACATTTTTACATGATTGAGTAGAAGTTGCAGCTAAAGAATTCTTACAATATCCCTGTGAAAATTAAGAACTATATTACTCTGTTTGGTTTTCTCTGCTTTGTATAGTCTTCACAAAAATAGTTAGAAAGCTTCTTTTAATGAGTAGCCATGGATTTTCTCAATTGTCATGTTCTGAGAACAATCAGTGCAGTCAGTGGAGTATTAGAATACTAATAGCCAGTTCATTTTTCTCATTTTGCGTTTGCTCACAGCGGGTGGGAAAGGCAAGGAACTTGTAAGGTTTCAGCACAATCATTTCAGAGCCTCTCCAAAGCTGCATCTCTAGAGACTGCTGCACTGCTGTGTTTTAATGTTTTAAAAAAATATGACTGGGGAAGCAGTAATACAATTTTTCCCCCGACTGATTCTGTTCATCTGCAAGTACAAACTCTGTAAATACTGAATCAGTGGTACAATTCTGGAAAGCTTAAGCAGCTATTATTGATAGGGTTGTGAGACAAACTGTGTACTGAAGATGCTGGAATGTGGTGAAAATATGGAGCCCTTTATAAAAGTATGGTGTCCTTAATAGAAGTCTTACATAGTACCTCTCTGGTTCATGCCACTAATACTAGATGTTCACCTTCATGGGTAACACACAATTTAGATTAAAAACATAGAAAAATAAAAATAATTGTAATATTTCTTTTTAGAATACCAGATTTCAAATTTAGCTATGTCACTATTGTAGCGAAAAATGAGAAATGCATAGGGAAAAGAGTCTGAAAGGCCATTTACAGAATCCATGTATTTGGAGAATATATAAAAATTCTAAGGAGTGTGACATACCAATTGAAATGTAATGCTTCAGATTTTTGGTAGTGAGTTGAGGTAACCTTGTGTAAAACCCCACTGACTTTTACTTTGGAAATGAAACACTTCCAGTTATTCAAAGCTGTTACACTCAAAGCCATTTAATAGGTCTCTGCTCATTTGGAATCCAGTGATAGAACCAATAAATGCTAATGATGTTTTCAAATCATTGCCCCCGGAGCTTGAACATTTACTTGTGACTTTTGCACAACTTAAAGGCAAAAGACATGGAAGAAGTTATTTATCCTTTAGTCAGCATCTAATCAGCCCTCTAATTTTCAGATGTATGGCATGTCAAGTATTACTGCCCTAGGTTTCTTTTTTGATTCATTTCTGCAATAAGTGATTAGGTAGAGGAGGAAATATCCATGGAATTTTTTTAAATGGATACAGAGAATACCTGCTCTGATAAATTTCTTTCAGTAAAGACAGCTGCTTTTATATGTCCTCAGAGTTTGACAAAATGCAAAAAAATCCATTTATTTAATTTAAGATTGTAATTAGAAGAGTGAGAAGCACTTCTAATGTCAGTCTTTAGCTATTTAGAAAGTATCATTTGTAGTGGTCATGGATAGTAAGGGTGAATTTCAATACTTGCTAGGGCTATCATTTCATCAATATATGATGTGATTAGTTAAACAATTGAAAATACAACATCTAATATCTAGATAATTTATTTGCTGTGTAGAGGAAAGATACCAGTCATATCAAATAAATAATCCAAATACATATACTTCTGTCAATAATTCTTGCTTCATTTTGTAGGATTTTTACTTCAGATCGTTCAAACTGCAGTTACTTGTAAATGGCAGCTTGTTTTAAATAAAAAAAAAAAAAAAAAGTTTCATTCTTTGAAAACTTTGCTGTTAATAATTGCAGTAATGTTTTATGGAAAAAAAGCTTTGAAGTCTAAAAATGACTGTTAAAATTTTACCAGAAATTCAGTCAATTCAGTTGAATATTCATTTGATACTGAGTTGAAAATCACACAGAGTGCTGCTTCAATAGATCCAAGAAACAAAAGGGTGGCCTAAGACAGTGTTTCTTTCCCGGAATCTCTGGTTTCTTCTCCTCATACTTTAAAGGTACAGGGCTTCCCCTAAAGCCCAGTACCTTTAGAGTACAAGGAAAAGAAATATAATGTTATTCTGAAATGGACTCATTGTTTTTCATAGTATTGAGGACATTCACTGAATCACACAAGCTATAAAGTGTGAGGTTATTTGAGAACATACACTATGATGGACAAGTGTAGTACATTATAGGCAATCATGTATTAGATGTATTGTCTGTTTTTTTGTTAATTTTTTTACAATAATACCTCCTTAGAACAGTGGATTGATTGTCTAAAAATAAATTACAAGCATAATTATGCTTGTTATTTCATTAAGATTGTTATTTAATTATAGTTTACTTCTTCCTTCTTCTCTTCCCCTCCCCCCCCCCTTTTATTTAGTTCCTTCAGATGTGTTTTTTATAAATTCACTGTGGAAAGGGTTTTATGAATATTTAGGAAAAAGACAGCCTGCTACTCTCACTGTTGATTGGTTCAATACTACAAGCAGCAAAGTGAATGCCACATTCATTGAGGCATCCAACATACAACTCAAACTATCAGGTAAGTACAGGATTTGGTATTAAAAAAGCTATTCTTATAATTTTAATTTTTTAAAATATGTTCAGTTTTGATGCATTTTCATTCATATGGAAAATGAAACAAAAACTTTATATTTTTGCTGAAAATAATTTTCTTTTGCGAAAGGAAACGTTTTAACAAAATGGTCTGAACAGGGTTCTGTCACTTCATTTGCAGTCACCCACCTATTTAAGCCAATAAATTCCATAAAGATATTGAGGTAGAGTTTATTCATCTCAGACTGTTGGATAGCATTGGTGTGTTGAACTCATAGGAAATACTGAAGTGCCAAACAAAGTGTATATAGGCATATTAAGAATTGTACCATTGGAAAGCTCAAATAATAAATAGTGATTAATATCTACGTTAAAACAATGCGGTATTAATAATGGCATAGCATAAAATAGGCACAGATAATTAAATAACATCGTAAATTATGCATACCTTAAAATCAACATTATGCATTCCTTTCTGTAAATCTACCTGTGATGTTCAGATTTAGCCTCTCATCACAGTTGTATTGGAAAGAAATTTATGAGCTATCACTATCTGTTAAGGTCAAGAGTTGAGAGACAACTGCAGTAATTGGTTGCCAAAGAGGAATTTTCTTTCACTGCACTACTGATATCTACTGTAGCAACATTCTGTTGTGATGTCAGTAAAATCCATTTTTTTCCCAGGTCAAAGAAGTTCCAGGAAAGGAGTTCTATCTGTATTCAGAATTATTTAAATACTGTATAAAAAAACAACTGTTCTTGCTCTATTATGTATAAAATTAAACAATACAAACCTATCTTTGCATACTCTTATCAAGTATGATGAGCAAAGGATGAGTTAAATAAGATCTAGCAGTACTTTAAATCTTGAGGTTTTCCATGTAATGAAATTCTTTTATTACAGAATGTTTCTACAAACTTTTAGTTCTGAAAGAATGTACTTAGATTTGGAGGGATATTTGAAAAAACTGGTTGAAAATTTGTTTAAAAAGTATGTCTTGCCCCCTTTATTTTAATAGGTGTTTACAAGAAGGAAGAAGCCCATTTGCTTTTGAAAGCTTTTCAAATTAAAGGACCAAGTGACATTTTTGTAAACAAGTATGAAAACGACAACTGGGCACTAGATGGTTATGTAAGTACCCAGGTTTCCATGGATAAAGATGGCTGAGATTAAATTCTGAAGTAATTGGTGATTATCTTTGTAACTGCAACCATTTTTTTGTATTACAAATATGTCATCCAGCACTCTGGATGTCAGTGTAAAGATTAGATTGCCTTTTTCTTTCAAAAATATGTATACAAACTTCTATCTGCTGTACTCTGATTAGAATTTTTAGTTTATTAAAGGGAAGGAGGAGTAAATCAGCATATTTTGCCATGGCTTTGCCTTGTTTCCTTAGATAGGAGTGGGAAAAATACCTTTAGTAATATTGTTCTTTTTTGGTTTGGTAAATAGTTCACTGTAATAAAAAGTACACCTAATCTTGAATAAAAACAGTGTTACTTTACTTTGTGCATTACTTCTTTCTGCCTCATGATGCTTTCTATGGAAAATAGTTTTAAATCTGTCAATTCAAAAGGCTTCTATATCTGCACACTAATTCAATTATGAGTATGGCATGTCAAGAATTTTAAAACCCAGCAATATACATTAAATATTTTTAAATCATTCCACGTGTCATTTTGAATTTTTATTTAATACCACTGCAAATAAATAAAATACAATATTTTAAATAATAAATATCATATAAGCACAGAAAATTCACTAATATTTGAAAGGCAAAAAGTTAAAATCTGGGCTCCATGTTATCTATTTATTCTAAGTCAGAAAAACAAACGGCTAAACATTGTTATTTATTCATTTCAGAGATTGTTTTTTCTGTTTCAACATATTCTAGGTATCCTCAGGGCTTGAAAGAGGAGTTTTTACCTATCAAGGTGATGTACATGGAAAAGACTTTGGAAAATTTATGCTCCAAAGACAAGGTACATGCTTTCATAGCTCTGCAATATGTATCATCTTTTGGTGTCTTGCAAGAATGAATTTAAAGAATTACTCAGCTACTGAATGGAAGTAGGCATGTTTATTTTCCACCACTCCTTTTACAAAACATAACCAAACGTGTATTTGAAATATACAGTTCAAATCCTAATTTAACTCTGCTTAACATGTAACCATCACAGGTTTTCTAGTGTAGCAACCTAATAAGTACAGGATGCAATAAAAGAGTATGCATTGCAAGCAGTTGTATTTCTTTTTGAAAGTACCAAGGATATTATGCAATGTAAACACCTTTCCTTCTAAAATATATAAATTGTGGTCAGAATTATATAAGAAATTAAAAGGACAGAATCAACTTTTGACAGTGTTATTTGGAGAGTGCCTGTTGCTGGTGAATGTTTTCAGAATGTATATGTATTTGGACCTTATTTTACTTCACTGTCAAAAATATTAAATGAGTGTCTGAGGTATGTATTACAGCTATGGGCTCAAGTACTTTAGCAGCTGGTATAAGACTAGTTATTTTATTCATAAAATAGCTTTATCATAAAAAACATTTACTTATGAAATATTCACTCATAAAATATTTTTGGCAAATACAAAGTGTAGGCATCTCCATTTCCTGATCCTGGAACTACTGTAAAGTGGTCAATGTACAGTATATGGACATATAAGTACTGGTCTAGGAAGAAGAGACAGTCTAACCAATATCTTTATGACAGACTGTATGTACATTTTATAAATTGCTTTGGTTCCATTAGCTTCACTGGTGCTGTACCCAGTGCTCTTTAGAGCTCTGTCAAATCTCTCTTGTACTTCTTTGCTCTATTAAGTACTGTGGTAGCAGTTATGATGTGGATTTGCTTGTCTTGGCCATCTCTCAAATTGCTAAGTATGTTTAGTGACATGGGACAGAAACCCACCTCTTCAGAGTCCCAGCATAAGCGCTGCCAATTATTGAAGCCAAATAGAAATTCAATCTTCAGAGTAAACTCTTGCATGGGACAGTTTATTTGTCTGCTTCTACTTTCATGTAATCTTTACTACTGTAATATCTAAGCTGCTTTTGCTTTCTGATTTTAACTATCACACTGTAAAAGTAGAGCACCAATATTTGTTCAAATATCTGTCTGTTAAGCTGCCTTTTGTATCTTGAAACAGTAAGAATGTGGTTTGTTGTTTTTGTTTGTGGGGAGGGTGTATATTTGTACTTTCTATTTTCTTAAGCAAGGTGAAAATATATCCATGGTTTTCCAGCTACTTAAAATAAAAGTTTGATTCTATGTGAAATTGATAATTCATGGCAGTAAATGAAGAATAAGCAGAAAGTTAAACAATTACAGAATTTTTCAGTGGATATATTCTACAGTAGTGGAAAATATTGTCCATATTACCCGTTGGAGCTGTAATATTAGAGATCAGTTTGTATAAGGCTAGTAAGGAGAGGGAGTGTCCAAGTTAATCCTGCATTCCCATGCTGAGGACCTCTCATCTTCTGTTTTGACGTCTTTGTAAAGAGCTTGCTGCAAATGCAGATACCATCTCTTTTACAAGATTTCTAAATCAACACTGATTTTCTGTAAGTTGCTTATGCTCTATTGAATAAACAACAATGAAAAGGAAACAGAAAATTTCCATCCAATACACATGATATTTGTCAATGTCTTCTTATATTCAGGGATAATTTGTTTTTTTTTAAAAAAATCTATTCTGTTCATGAATATTCTGCTGAGATGATAATCCCATATAGCCTCTCTCTGAAGACTTAACATATTTCTGGTTTTTAAGTAAGTTAAATTATTTGCTGCCTTTACAGTAGGCCAAATGTACAGATAAACTACTGCATACATAAAGCAATATGAAATTCTTCATCTGCAAGCATATTTCATAGACAACATTTATGGAGAACTACTTTGTTATGTGGGAAAGACCAATGTATTTGATTAATAACTTTCTATAACACAATGCTAGAAAAAAACTGGTTTCAGTGGGCATCACAGAATCACAGAATACTTTGAGTTGGAAGGGACCCACAAGGAAAATCACGTCCAACTCTTAAGTGAATGACTCATATGGCAATCAAACTCACAACGCTGACATTACTAAAACTGTGTTCAAACAACTGAGTATTCTCAGTCTTGGAACTTAATGACATGAAAGCAGAAAGAACTTTTCTTTCTTAGTACTTTTCATCCTGTCTCAGGAGCAATTTTGGCTGTAGTCTTAGAAAACAACCCAAAGGACAAAGAAATTTGTTACAAGTCTGTTTAGAGAACTAGAACTATACCTGAGCCTTCTTAAGAGGCCCAAGCTGTGACACCAAATTATTTAACCTCTTATGACAAGTAATCAGTAATTTCTGAGGGCTTTTTGTCCATTAGGTTATAGCAACTTGGTTTCTAAAGGCTACAAATTTGTGGCTAAGTTCAGTTTCAGGAATTGTTGAGTGTCTATGCCTCAACACTAAACTTCTGGAAGATGTTTATTCTAAAATCTTGTTCATTCCAGTCCACTTCTTTTAAAATTGTATAAAAAGGTGGCTTTGTGAGAAGAGAAACCATTTTCACAAAATTATTATTTTCCTGAATTTATTTTCTCTGGAGAAACACAATGACCCTCCTCTTTTTCAATTTTTTCTTTCCTCAAAGTACTTTTTGACTTGTCTAGATTGACCTAACATACTAACAAAAAATGCAATATGCATAATTATTTGCATCTGTGTTATATTAGATGAATGTCTGTGGAATACACATTCATTACTGGAAATTAATCAACTCTTAAAAGTGTTTAATATCATTAGACATGTGAATTTTAAATTTCATCTTATAAATCTTCCTTCCTCTCCAGATCATTTCACACAACTTCCGTCATTCACAAGGAAACTCTACACCTAAACAGGGTACGGAAAGCTCCAGAGTACAGAGCTGTTGTGTGTTAGTTAAAACAAACAGCTATCTGGAGTAATGAACTATGAAACTGTATGGTAACACACGTCTACACTGAGTGAGGCACCTATCCAAAGGGTCTTTGCTGTCCAGAGGGTTCAGTTAGGTGAAGTATGTTGTTCCTTGGAAGCCTATGTTGTTCCTTGGAAGCTGCTGATTTGCTTTCTGTGTTGGTATTTTTTTCTCTTAAATCCTTGACCTGCTAACCATACTTGTCTCAGAAATTACTCTTAGGCATGTAATTCTACTTTTCTTACTGTTGCATGGCTTTTGCTGTCATGCTTTCTCCAACTTGAACAGAATTTCTCTTAGTAAAACTGAGCCATGCTGTACAGATGCCACACAACTGAAACCCCAAGCTAGGAGTCAAAGGAGAAATGCATATGATAGATCCAAACAATGATAAAATGTTCTTAATCACACAGTCATGGAATAGCTTGGGTCAGAAGGGCAGGTTCGCCACCATGAGACCAGGTTGCACAGTATTTTCTTTAAAAACATATTATTTTCTATTAGGTATAAATGACAATACTTTTCAGCCACCTCAATAATAGAAATACACAGCTTGTACATTAGTGAATTCACTGTGTGTTATCAAAATTTGAATTCATCTGACTGCTGCTGTTTTAGAAAGCTAAAGTCCTGTTATTGTGTGAACTGTTATAAAAACCTGAAAACATTTACAATCTTACTGAACATCCCTCTATTAAATAACATATTTCCTAAAAGTATGGCTGTTTTAGTGAAAAGCAAATCAAATTATCTTTTTCATACATTTTTTTGTGTGTGTTTGTGTATATATTTAGGTATTTCCACTTTTCTGTTTTAGATGTGGTAGTAATCACTACCTTAATTTGGGCAGTACAATATGCTTTCCATTTCTTATTATGATAATGCTGTCAGAAGAATGACAAAGTTCACATCAGGATATGTTCAGTCACAAACAGGTCTGAAAATTATTCCAATAAGTAGACCAGACTGTGTTGAAGTTATACTGAGCCTCATACATGACTAAAATTCAGATTATGCAAATCTGCAGTGAAGTTTCTTTTCCTGATGAAAAGCATGTGCAATGCAGTCTGAACGTGGTCAACTCCAGGTTAAAACTGTACAATTAAAGGTTGTAAACATCAGCCAAAAATGTCGAAATTTGTTCCCTTAATGTGGTACTTCAAAAACTGTAGAGATATAGAATATGTGATTACCTCCATTAGAAGTTTTGTGTAAAGTATTAAATCTGAATCAGTTATCCAATCTAGATAACTTAAAAGAAACAAAGAGTGTCGTACACTTACAGAAAGTTTCTTACACTTAAAGAAAGTGTGAATTTGTGCCTGTTTTTAAATCTTGAGCTACACAACACTTTTTTTAAATTAATTAAATAAACCAAAAAGTTAATACTAAGAATTGTTCATTATGAGTTTTTAAAAAAATTATAATTTTTCTGCTACTTGTACATTCAAATGTGTCTATCATATGTTTCATGATAATAGCATTGAGATATAAGTTCACACATATTTCTATTTTGATTTTTTATAAGAGTTTGAATAATATTCCAGATTTTTATTTATTTGACTTCAATGAATTTGATCATTACTGTGTTTTTTAGTTACTCCAAATACGTGAAAAAACAGCTGGAGATTGTGGTGGTAAAGGATGAAGAAAGTGATAACTGAGCGTAGGGGGTTTTGTTTGGGTTTTTTTTAGAGTCTGTCACTCCTTCTAATCAATAAAAAAAATTTAAATCAGTACTTCTAAAACTCTATTTTGACTGTTGGAACTACTGTAGTTTGTCTGTCTTCAATTTAGATAAGTTGGAGAATGCCCAGTACATGTACAATGCAGTACAAATACATAAGTTTATGCCTAGTGTATTTCCACAGCTTGGGTTTTGGGACAAGTACTGGATACTAAATCCCAATTTTTTTTTTTTTTTTTTTTTTTTAATGGTTTTATTCTAAAACAGTTTGTTGTTAAGAGTAGTGTGATGAAGCTCATAACATGACTCCAACTACCACAATAATAGGTTTATTAATTTGAAAAAGTTTTCCTTCACCAGTTCTGCAGAAAAATATGTGGATGAGTCTAAAACATGACAGAAGATTAATACAGTGAAAAAGATTGTAGTGCAATATTTTGTCATATTTTAAGTGATCACATGCATCAATACTGGAATCCCAAGGGAGGTTGACTTCATTTTAAAGGAAACTTAGTTACTTCCTAAAATTTAATACATTTTTAAAAATTAAATATGCAAAAGTTATTTTAATTTTGTCAGTTGAAACATCTATGGTTTAAATGTATCTCACAGAAAAAGAAATTCTTATTTGTCTTTTGCATTGAGCTTGAAGTGCAAGAAATCATAGAATCACAGAATGGTTTGGATTGGAAGAGATCTTAAAGATCTTCTAGTTCTAAACCGCCTGCTGTGGTTTACTACTCACTAGATCAGGTTCCCAGTGCCCCATGCAATCTGACCTTGAACACTTCCTGGGATCATAGGAGAATTATTACTTTTTTCTTTTTTTCTTTGTGTTCTCAGTTTTTGAACTAACTTAGATGTTTTAGTGGACTGGTGAAATTAGCATAGTGGCCATGTCTCCTCTGTATAGTTGGTTTGCACTAGAGTCCTAAAAAGACTGATTGATGATGTTGCTATCAATCAGGAAGTTGTGGTGTTTGAAACACTCTGTACTGGTGGTTTGGAGCATTTCTGAGAGGTAAACAACAGTGTCTCCTATTCTTCTCTGCTCTCAACAGCAGTAATACCCCAGAATATCAAGCACAGCTATTTGTCCAAGCCTGATCCTCTCTGTACATTCCCTCTGTCCTGGTCTTTCTTTCTTGAATGGGATCTATATTGCTTTCTGAGGAGCTGTGAGGAATATCAGACACAGATATCTGTCCAAGCCTGATCCTCTATGTACATTTCCTCTCTCTGGGGTCTTTCTTTCTTGAATGGGATCTATATTGCATTCTGAGGAGCTGTGAGTTCAAACTGACAACATGGAGTTGGACCTCAAAAAGCATTCTTTTCTATAAAATTTTCTCCATTTTCCGTCATAAAATTGTCTTTCATCCTTCACAATTTGAATTACCAGGGTGGTCAAGTATTTAAGCAATTTAGCAATGTGTCTCTTTATACTGATGAAAAAATGTGTTCTGCTAAATGCTTTGCAGTCCAGGTTATTGGCCTGTCCACAACAGGGGCCCAGCGAGGCCGTGCCACAGGCCACTGCTTCTGCGTTCCCTGCCCTGTGTTATCCCAGTGTAAACACAGCTGCCAGAGGGACACAGACACAGCTGCAGACTTGGGAGGCTACTGAGCCAAACAGAACCACTCTGGTTTATTGCAGTCACCTCAGTTTTTCCTTCCTTGTTCTTGTTTGTTGTGCTCTTGCATTGCTAGTTGGTTTCCAAGCTGAATATTAAGACTCCCAGAATACAGTACTTTTGCAGAATTAATTTGTTTTTCAGAAGTTATATAGCTTAACTTTATTAAATTGAGTCATGATCAGTGTATTTCATAATTATTTTACTTTTTGAAGACTATTTTCAAATCATTTTTATAGTTATTGATATATCATGAAGTGATATTAACAATATTTATACTATGACTCTGCATGCTATATATTTCATGTTTTTAAATAGAATTATTTTATCAAGACACCATCTTCTTTAACTCTTGAATAAAAAGAACATAATTATCTAGATAACATGGGAATTCTATTTCTCCCCATATATAATGTGGAAATTTTATTTCTGCCCCTTTTCTTTCATTTCAGGTCCTTTAAGTGCAGACACAGACCTTTCAAATCACTATTATGGTACAAACAGCAGTTCAGTTGCAGCTGCCATCCTGGTACCATTCTTTGCTCTAATATTATCAGGGTTTGCATTTTACCTCTACAAACACAGGTATTGTAAATGTTATTTCTTCAATAATTTAATAAGCTTTTTGGTTTGATTTTGAAAGGTAACTAGAGAACAAACACAGTGCTAAAAGGCTTTAAGAACATCCTTGCTCTAGAAAGACAAATATTTCTAGGTATTGCCATGAAGGAGTTCAGTGCAGGGCAGTTCTTAACGCTGTAAATTTTGAAAAATGAGTTGCTCTGTTAAGGAGCAAAGACCCGTCAACCTTCTTGGTTCATTAGGCTGAATCAGATTGAAATCTGAGGTCACATGTTCTATTTTTTTGTTTTAAAGCTTTATTAAATTGAATGCATGCTGCTTCTTTCAAAAAGCTTATTAGTATTAATTATACAAGCTGAAAAATCCATAAATCCCATGAGGGAACAGCCCATAATGTGACTACTTACAGTATGTGCTGAGTCAGCTAGTGATTACTGAAAGAATTGGCACCACTTCAGGTCATATGAAAGTTTCATATGCCACTAGACAATAGAATAAACCCAACAATGTTGTCTGAAATCTGGTTTGTAGATACCTATATGTCTTCTGAAAATTGGTTCATTCTGAGAACTTTTTGCAAAATAGCATTTAACAGAAACATGCTTTTTAAACTTCTCTTCTATAATCATGATACCAAGAGTATTTTGTGAGTCCAAGAAATCACATAGACAATCTGAGGTCCACCAGTGCCCTACGATGCAGTAGATTGTCTGCCTACCTCAGCATTAGGTGATTTGGGAAAAACAAATTGCTGTGGGGCTTGAACTTGGGAACTCCAGTTAAAATGACCCATGTCCTGAAATGTAGGATAGCCTTTTGCTGACAAAAACTGCTCAGGTTGAGCTGTCAACTCTCTTCAAACTTGATATTGTAAGCTGCCTTTCTGATACTTACAGGTGAACATTTTCAGATGGCTGCTGTTCTGCAGTGGTGGTGGGAGCTTTAGGAGCTTCTTGAATGCACAGGCATTCAGGTCTGAAGAAAAGATGGAATGAAAAGGAAATATTGCTTAGAAAGAGGAGGCATACTCATAAAAAATTATATTGTGACATAAGGGTACATTTTGTAGTTTATCCTATGAAATTTTTAACGCCTTACATGAGCAGTAGAAATATGTATGTATTTAAAAGAGGCAAAACTCATTCTTTAGACAAGCAGCTATAATCCAGCTATAAGCAGTTAATAGTATGGCTGGTGCAGCATTGCAGTTCTGCCTAATTTAAATGCGTTATATTTGAGATAGGAGATGTTTCTCAAAACTAAGTATTTCTAAGAATATTTTTCCTTTTCTTTTATTTTCAATTAATTACTTCCACTAAACAGCAGATTTTAGAGGAGATATCAGTGTCACATTGCCATCAAAAATTAACAAGTTGATTAGTGAGGTAAAGTACTTTTAGACCAAACTTTATTCTTTTCAAAAGAAAGGATGCTCCAGTGGAAAAAGAGAACAGAATCTATACGTTTTGAAGGGACTTTCTTCAAATTACGTTATTGATCAGAATAACAACATGAAATTTTCAAAATGATGTGATGGTAGTTATGCCCCTAGAGATTCTCTGCAACAGAGAATTTGAAGGCTTAGGGTACAATTTTATGGATGTTTCTGCTATGCCTATCTCACACTAACATTATCTAATTAGAGCCAGGGTTGTTAATTCTTTTTTACAAAGTTGTACCTTTTATCTGGCTGACAGGGATTACTTCAGGAATGAAGACTGCATCCCAATCTTTCTGAGCAAAATTAAAATATATTTAATTACTTGTACTTAGGAAAGCTCCTAGTTAACTTCTAAGATTGTTAATTAGTTATAAAATTAAAATAGGCAGAAAAAAATATTTATTTGTAAAAGAATTATTTACATATTGTCAATTTCCATTAGTGATACCTTTCAGTGATAGCTTTCCCTATCTGCTATCCAGAATAATTTTAGAAGAATTTGACTTTCAAGAACCCTTTTTTGAAATTATATAATGAGATTCTAAATTCTTTTACATTTATTAAGCACCAAGCACTTATATTTTATGCTCTTTTATCTTCTTTCTTGCCTTATTACAATTATATGTATAAAACAATATACTGAACTTCCTTATCATACATTTTTAGAATCTTCTAGATACTAAGAAGCATAAAATAGTAGAAGATAATATCATAGGATATCACTTTACTATATATATCAGAAAATCTGCACAATTCTGGTTTATTATTCATTTAATTATTGGCTTAATATGTTCTAACAGAGCTTTGCATAAAAATCTGAACATTCTTGAAATTTTGATATCTCTTTCATGGTGAGAAAACACTATCAAAAATAAAAGACTGGTTACTTTCAGTATCATTTGATGAATTGTCAGCATTTATGTGAATATCAGTTAGGATTTGATCAATCTGATTGCAGGTGTTTGGACAAGGTATTTAGCAGCGTTTATTTTTAGAAGTATTTATGGAGGTAGAAAGACATGCTGTGGGAGATCTACCTGGAATAACTGGAATTGCAGACACTTACTTGAAGGTTACTACCACTAGCAGTGCAAGATATTCCAGACACTTGCTGTTGTATGTAGACAGAGTGAAAAAATTAGAATGGCCATTATTGTTAATGATAATTTCCTGTCATTTTTTTCACAGAACAAGACCAAAAGTACAGTACAATGGATATGCTGGACATGAAAACAGTAATGGACAAGCTTCATTTGAAAATCCCATGTATGACACAAACTTAAAACCCACAGAGGCAAAGGCTGTGAGGTTTGATACGACTCTGAACACAGTTTGTACAGTGGTATAGCCTTCAGTGCCCAATATGACTGATTCATAGCCATACCTCTGATGGACAAGCAGTAATTCCTTTGGTGCCATATACCAGTTTCCCTTCTCTTGGCTTTGCTGCTGTAATCTTTAACATCTTCTGTCAGCCTACATGCAGCTAAGTTTTCTGGTAAAAACGTGTCTTCGGGGGATCAGACAAAGAATATTTTTTCATCTTAAAGTTGGATCAAAATGCCTGGCTGCATCTGCTTCAAACAAAGGCACACTTTAAGGAAGACTGCCAAGTCATGCCAATTTGTCATATTTGATGCCTCAGACTTTCATATTTGTGTGCGGCTGGATGCCTTTCAATGGGTTCTTCTGGGCACTTGGATAAATCCTCTGAGTACTGTGACAAATGATAGCACCACAGATTATCCCTGGGAATATTCTGAAGAAATAAAGCTCTCTTGAAGGAGGAAACAGCCTTCCTTGAGGTTGCATACACTTGGAAATGCTTTACCATTGAAATCTTGCTAAAATTAGGAAAACTTACAGTATATTTTATTCATAGGGCAGTTTTGCCAATTCCCCAATCAACCGTTAGTATCTCAAAATATTAATGCACAATTTTTTTGCACTAGGGTGTAATGGCTGATTGAGTAAGATACTGGTAAAAATATACAGGGTTTCTACACACTGTCCATTGTATATAGACATTCACTCACTCTTTGCCAAGAAAAACATTCCACAAAAAATTATCTTGGAATATTAAATTGACCCCCATGCTTAGCACCAGTTAAAATCTTGTGCTATAGAGAATAATGTTTCTTTTGTCAATTTTTGACTAAATTTCATTGTAAACAGGATTACAAGTCACTGGAAACTTTCAGCCAGAACAAGAGCCCATTTCTATGAAATTTTCATGGCCACTATTTTCTTCTGAAATCAGTCATCAATCACCACTTTCAGTATCATACTATTTAACAGCAGGGGGGTTAGCAGCTATTGCTGCTTGCCATGTACAAATGTGAATAGTAATTTATTTTAGATAGCTCATAAAGCCTGTGAGCCTGTGCTCATAATACAGTCTTCCCTTTTGCATTTTTTTCCATTTTTCCTTTAATATGACATCATTTTCTGATGTTACATGGAACTAAAACACATTACAGTAGCATAAATAAACCCAGAGCAAATTGTCCATTCAGTTTCTACTTTGAACATAGAAAAATATTCAACTATCTTTGCCTTCTGTTTAATTTTTTTAAACACACTGCTTATTGCTTTTGTACTTACACAGTTTCACAGACATTTATACATATAAAGGTTGAGTAATCATTAACATATGCATAGAATTAGAGGTTTTATTGAATGGAAATAAACAAAATGCCATTGAGCAGATTAATTAAATTGAGTTTTAAAATTAGGAAATGATAGTAAATAATGAAGCAAGATCTGGTTTTAGTCACACACATTCAGTTCAAAAAACAGGAAAGTTGTTTTGCTGTTTTTCTAATTCAGGGCTGCTTTTTTTATCCTGTTGTTTTGTTTTAATTTTCTGAATTTCAAAAGGTCCTATTGTCCAGTTGCTATCTAAGCCTGTTGAAAAGTTTTTCTGAACTCCATATGTGTGTAGGTCTGGCTGTTATACACAAAACAAAAAGGTAATATAAGCCCAGTAACAGGTTTTTCAGCTAATGTTGCAGAACGCAACAAAAATTTCAAAGGTAACCCTTGGTCAGCTTAACAACTACATCTGTTGGATGAAAAATACCAGCAATATAAAACATAATAGTTGTAGGGCCTGCAGCTGTTGTGTTCTTCATATGAGCAAGAAACTCTGAAGAAAATTTAATAAATAATCCTTTCCAGTCAGTTCCTTGTTCATTTTATTAATAGTTTTTGCTTCCTTTTTTTTTGTTTTTTTCTGAAGTTATTGTGCTGTAAGTTTCATTTAGCTATCCCATCTCAGAGCCCTTTACATTTCCTGAGAAATAACAGTCATCAGATTAAAGTTGTTTTCCTGATCCTCCTCCTGATAGAGGAAGGTGCTTGGCAAATTAAAAGCTTCTGTAGGAAAAGTGGGCCAGGAAGGGAAGATGTTGTCCGGGTGAAGTTTCTGACAGGTGTTAAAAATTGACATTACTGCATTAAAAGTCTTTCTGTAGTGGCAATGACAGAAAAAAAAAAATAATGGAATTTTGAAAACAAAATATGTACCTATTATTGATGTTTTCTAGTCCTGTCATTAGTGTATGCTTCAGTTCCCTGTCTCACTATGACCACCAAGGAATGTGTTGGAGGATAAAAGAGTTAAATGGTTTGATCTTTGGTGTTAGAGAGCCCAGATACCATGAATCCATTTTGTTCATTTTGGGAGCTAATGTAACAATTGCATATCCTGAGTGAGCGCTCTTTGATCAGGGGCACCCAAAAGGAACACACTAACAAATTATCCTAAGAAGTTTGCTTGGAGTGTTGATTAAACAGGAGCTTCACACTGGAACCCAAGCAAAACAAAACTATTGTGGTTTAATCAGTTCTATCCACACCTTTCAAATTCCTCTCCTTCTCCACGATGAGTCTTCTGTTCAGGTTGGATCTCCTTCCCCTGAAGTTATTATACAGAGGGCTGTATATGCATGCACTTACATATATGGTGCTTCTTCAGAGTGAGACTCTTAAGATGTGTATCGGCTGGGTAATGGCAGCCAGGAAATCTGTATTTCTGAAATATATGCAGAAGACTTTTCCCCCAGCGTTGACCAGATCATTATGACAGGCTAATAATACATGCTATATTTTTTTTAAAAAACAGGTTATGTGCTTCAAAGCTGTTAAAAACTGCTGCTTGTATCACACATCTTGCCTTTCTCCAGGCTAGCTGCAATAATTTTTTTTCTTGTGTAAAATATTTTGTAAACAAAAAAAGTTGTTATTAAAAAAATAAAAAAAAGGAGGGAGGGTGGGGGGACTGGGGAGAACACCCGCATAATGACCGAGTCAATCTAATTTTCATCCCCACTATTCCATTCTGCCATTTCACGACATGCTGCTGTGACATGAAGTAGGTGCAAACGAACTTTTTGTACAGAGATATATTTTTTATGAAGAATTTGTAAAATTATTAAATATGCTGTACTTTTTTGATTAATGTAGGTAAATTGTTAAAAATAAATGTTTTTACAATACAAAAAGAAATTGTAATTTTCCCAATAATGTAAAATTTACCATCTTTAGCTGATTTTCGGTTCTGATTACACTTGTATTAATATTAAAGTGGCCTGTTAAAAATAAACAGTATTCTCTTTGGGAAAAAGGAAAAAAAGAAACAAACATAAAAGACTGTAATATAGCCTGTGCAATGCCACCTACCTTGAAAACAAAATCAGAATTCTAATTAAATATTTAATTTTAGATTTTCATCTATTGTGTGACCTGTTCTTATCAACTTTGTTCCTTCTATTTCCTTTAATGCTTTTAAACATCAGATACTGATGTTTCACTACATAAGGTTTCAATAGAATCTTAGTTGTGTCATTTTATGTTCCCAAGCATTTTGTAACTTGGGAAAAAAAATTCAGGTACTGTCTAGTGAGGTGGGATTTACCTCCTGTTATGTTACAGATTCAGATTTTTAAATGGGACTTAAGCTATTTGGTTGTTTTATAAAAAATAACTGGTTTATTCTTCCACAAGCCTGCATCCTACTCACAAAATTGATGGATCACGTGGAGCCAGAGGTATTTCAAATTTTAACATCTGAGAGCTATTTCTTCAAATGTACATACTTTGAATGAAAAAAAAATATTTAAAAATGCTTTTATACATAAAGTTAGCAATATATATTAGTGTTTTTAGAATCAATATAAGAAATTCTAAACATTTTAAAAAATATTTAGTGTGTATTCATGTTAAAAAAAATGAAATTATTTACTTGCTGGCAGCTTAACAAAGAGTCTTCAAATTATTCCTCTGGGAATCAGTGGTAGTATATGAGGTGGCTGATTTTTAGAAAAAAACTAAGATATGTGCATGTCCTTGCCTTTCTCATCCTCTCAACCCACCTTTCTGGTAATATGGTATCTTATAAACAGGTGTTAAACGTTCCCATCTCTCACAACGATCGACCGTCCTGACACTAAGCTGTAAACTGTAATCAGTAACACTCTCAGAGCAAATATGAGGCTCTGTCTGACAGGGAGTCATGATTTTTACCTCTTCCACAAACAGGAGTCTAAATATGCTAAACAAATTAGCTATTGTTCTTTTCGCTATTGCCAAATTGCAATGACAGCTTTTAAAAATGATTTCTCCTTATGATCTATTGGAAAACACAGCATAGTATATCTCATTTCAGATTCTACAGAAGCCTTTTATAGAAAAGAGATATTTTCTGGGTGTTGAGGAAAGTTATGTAAGAGCCTCTCTCAATTGAGTCTATAAAGAATGAACATATTCGTTTTCCAGCTGGCATCTACTATCTTTGTAGCAGCAGTGAGTTCATAAACAGTATCAAAGCAGAACAATTGGTATGATTTACTCAAAATGGAAAATGCTTTTTTTAAAGCTGCATTTAATTTCAAAATCCAATAAACTGCATTAAATACACTGCTGCCTGCTCCAGCATGATTACTAACTTGAAACCACAGGACCTTGATGTCATGTGGCTCAATGCTTGGGAGAGCTGGGGTCGAAAGGTGAAAGAAAAAGGTCTTCTGCAGGATAGTGCCTTTAAATAAGTCAAATAAATTGCTTTTAAGCATGCATCTGTAATGCACAGAAAGAAAACGAGAAAGCAATCATAGAATAATAAAATCTTAGAAGGGCCTGGGTTTGAAGGGCCATTAAAGATCATCTTGTCCCTGCCACATGCAGGGATATCTCATATGCTTTAGGGATTCAATGCAAAGGCCTTTATATTTTCTTAGAGTAAAGCAGTATTACAGTTTCAAAACCTTACTGATAACAGTTTCAAACACAAAATTGTTTCCACTAAAGAGAACAGGATTATAGTCTGAACCTCACTAAAAAAAAAAGCAAACAAAAAAACCAAAACCAAATTGTAAACATATGCCTATACATATGTGTACTGATTAGTTATCAGGACTTGATTATATATAATATGAGGAATTAGAAGATCCTCCTAAGCAGTTATACATATATCTATTTATATAAAATTATAATTATACTAAATTACAGATATATGTAGTAAGTATATAGAAATGTGAATAAGCTTGGAGCCTAATCCACTGGGGAATTTGGGCAGTTTTTCAGTGTTTAACTTCCAGGAATGTTTGTTTCTTGGCAGAAGGTTCAGCAACAAGTTGTGTACCCACAGTCCATGAAAAAATGAGAGCTGTAAGATTTTGCATGTAAGTTCCACAGAGCCCAGAAAGCTCAGTAGAGCCAGCTGAACTAAACAGAAGGAAATATTAAGGCAAGAGGAATGCTTAAGTATCTCAGATTTGGCCTGAGGAACATACATCTTTTCACTAGGATTCACTCAAAGCTGGGCAGCTTACTCATATCAAACGGGGTTTTCTTGCCTGGAAGCCCCAAAACACAATTGAGTTAGTGTTCCTTTTCCCATTTACACCCAAGAGAGTACTGGTTAATATGGTCAAATCAGGCATTTAGGGTCAGAGGTCAAAAACTTCTTTAGCTTGAGGAGAAACACGGAGTTGTTAATCATAACTAAGAAAGCTATAAGCACTCAGCTGTTAAAAGCAAGTCCTGGGAAATTATCATTACCTCTTTGTCCCTGCAGTGCAGTATTTAACATAGTAAAAATTTTGGAGAATTCCTTTTGGATTGTGCCTTGCAGACAAAATATGTAAGGAGGAAGAATTCTTTTACCCATGATGTAGGTAAATTAGCATGAAGAATAAAATTGTGTGCCTGGTGGTCTACACAGGAAGAAACAATAGTTGGGTTGAATATTAAAACACCCTCAAAACAAAGGGTTTTGAGGATTTAAATTTTGAATTTAGAATATGAATATCAAATAGAAACTATAGACCTCTTTGACTCTTGGTGTACCAAAAGTTTCAGTTTTCCCATGCTGTGAAAGAACATAAGGAAAAATTCCTTAAAGGAAAAGATTACACAGAAATGCAGTGTTAAAAGAACACTGCTCCTATGCTCAGGAGCATTTTATGACACTGCTATATTTTCTAGTATAAATACAGTTTTAAAAATCTGAGAGGCTCTAAAAGCAGAATTGTTCAACAAAAATGGTCATCAAAATGAGTTTTATTTTTATTCTTCTATAAAGGCTAACAACCATCTTATTTGGCAACTGTAACTAAAATAGAATAGATGGTGTACCTTAGATGAGGAACCTTTTCCTGTCAGGGTGTAATGAGCATGGGCAGAATGTGTCCAGCAGGCTGAAGTTTTTAACACACGTTGCAGAAGATCATGCACTCAAGTTTAATTATAGGCTATGTGAGAAGCTGCTTATTGTAAGACAGCTCTAGAAAAATCCAAACCACAAACATGGCCAGCTGAGATACATTAAGATCATGTTGAAGAGAGATGTACTAAGTTGTACCTCCATGGATATGGTGTCTGGGTAGAGGCTGTTGGAGCAGTGCAGAGACAATCTATAACTTAGTACAGTTCTATTGAAGTCCTTTAGTTGCACTTTCCTCTTACATGTCTTGACTATCCATACCCATAATATCCACATAGAGTTAAACAGTTCAGGAATCCAGATTGAAGGTAAAGGCTCAATCTAGATGTGGTTTAGCAGCTAGTGAAGAAGAATTGCTCTCCATCTGGCATTCTCAATGAAGCTGTCTGTTGATCTAGGTCATTAGGTAGGAAAAATATGTTTTGGAAAGGAGACAAGTAAATTTGAATCAGAAGAGGGGGACATGAAGCAGAGTCTTCTATTATTCATCTGAAGTTTTCCACAGGACACAGCACTTATACTGTGTTGCAGGTGTTAGGGACTTCAGGGTGTACTCTATGTAGATACACTTCTACAGCAGTAATCCAATCGTGAGCACACCAAGGCACAGAGAACAGACCTGGCTGAATTATTCATAGGCCACAGCACAGCAGTAGTATGGCAATCTGATACAAAGCTCTTCCACTAAAGTCAAGAGTTGCTCTTTTCCAGATGGACTTGAGATAAGACTTTGGATCCCTGCTCATACAATGTGGCTTGCAATAACAAAAAAAAAGAAAAAGAAAAAAAAAAAAAAAAAAANGCAACAACAACAACAAAATTAGATGGATTAACATATTCTGTCTGATATGCTTCTTTCACAGAAACATTGAAAAAGACTTCTTGGTCATAAGAGGGGGTTGACCTGAGAAGCTGTGCAGAGACAGGTTGTCAGGGTTGGTTGTTATGAGAGGGCAGAAGGATATGGCTCTGTTCAGAGCTCTTTGGAAGTAGAAAAATAGTCAGGAAAAATGGTAAGGGGGTCTGCTGTCATTCCTGATGGTTTTGTTGATAGAGGCATAAAGAAGACAAGGTGGAATAATGTACCAACAAGCATGAGAACAAAGTTGTTCAAGAGCTCTTTGGTCTGGAAAGGTTAGATTAAGAAATTCCTAGAGCTCCTGAATCCCTGAGGGAGACTGAGGATCCCTCAAAACATCCAAGTTTATGCTGATCATCTTGACATTGCTGAAAAATTTAAATTAAAAAATACAAGTTCACTTCCACATTCCTCCCTCCCCCTTCCAGTCCCAGCTATCCTTTATCTGATTCATGATAATCGGCTTTTGTTTGTTTTCTGAATATTGTCCATAATACCCTCTTGATCCCCTTCTTTTCCTCTCTATTTTCCTCTGTAACTTACTCTCCAGTTTTATATGATATGATGAATAAAATATGTAATACATAAGGATTTTGCTTGTGACTTTTCGTTCCAGGGAACAGCAAAATTTGATTAAGATGGGAGATGCATCTGAGTGGTTGGGAAGGGATTTCAGAGGTTGATATGGTTAGGCAAGGGTGAAGAATAAACAAAAGGGGAGTCAGATAGGTTGGCAACAATTTGCATATGAGGAAAGTAAAGGCAAATTGGACTGTTTCATCTATTTCAGAGGTTGTTTGTTGTTTTTAACTGCTATTGTAATGTGACAGGCTTAGTGCATTGCAGCTATAACTCTTGTGTCGTGTCATGAACAGGTGATCAAGAATTACTTCCTCATTGTGACTCCATACTGATTATTTCCAATCACTCTCCTGTCCTTCTTATGCCTGGCCATGTTTTGCTGAAAACACTTGTCCTATCTATTAGTTGATCCTCTCATCTATTTGTTTCATCATTCTGATTTAATGCTGCCTTAGAAAAAAAGTATTAATAACCTTTCCTTTGGCCTTTCAGGATTTTATGCTTTGTCTTTTTTATTTCTTTCTTTGAAGTCTAAAGCATCATGAGAATATGACAGCCTTTAATTTCCTGAGTAGCTCAGTACTGTGTCTTCTCAAGTTTGCTTAAAATTCACTGTCTCTACTGTGTTTTTTCATATCAATAACCTGCTCAAATTGTGACATTCACTTATTAACTTTCATTTGAAGAAAGCATTTATGTGTGTGCATTCATTCCCTCTTGCTTTGTCCCCCTCACAAACATATACATTCACATTTTCTTTTCATTTCCTTTAAAGAAAAAATCCAAACATTTTTCCTTCTCCCTGTGAACTCACATAGTAGCAAGAAAGCATATATCCTGGTAGTAACGAAGTAAATCAATTTTTAAGCTCTAAAACATAGCCTTTATAAAGCAAGTAAAGTTTTCCTGTTTTCAACAATATTTTTGGATTTTAATAAATTGCATTTAATTAAAATTTCTACTTGCCCTACAAAAATTGTTAATCTAAAGTTATACTTGGAGGAGGTCCTTCAAGTAGTGTATAGTAAATAGCTTGTTGTTCTATTTGCACCTCCTGCAACCCATTTTCTGAGTATCTCAATTATAACTGGTTTTAAAGTTTATTCCTAAAGCCAGGAATGGAATGAGAGATTGAATGAAAATAAAATCTAGTTTCCCCGTGGTCTTGCTTACTTTTCTTTTAGTCATGTTTTTAAATCAATGAATTCTTTCTTTTCAGGAAATTTCTGCAATACTGCAGTTGTTAATATTCCAAACATTGTCAAAAGGCTTGTGCGAGACTCAAGAAATTAGTATAATTTGCTAAAGATTCAAAGCTTTTCTAAGAAAGGTATCATTGGGCTTTTACTTACCTAATTTCTTTTAGAAGTTTATTTTCATGTGAACATCTGTCCAATATCCATACAGGATGTATGCATGTTAATCCACAGAATGACAGACTCATGTAGGTTCAAGGGGTCTCTAGAGGCCAAACTCCACCTTTAAGCATGGCCAGTCCTCATACTGGATCAAAATTTCCCATGTTGGCTGTTCCTTGTCCTTCCATTGTGAGGAGAGTCTGGCTTGGTAGATAGCAGAGAGAAGCCCCTTTATAATTCTTTAATGCTCCTAAGTTCTTCTGGCCTCTCCACATGTGTGATATGCTCCAGAGAGTTACCAAAAATAAAACCAAAACCTTCACCTGTGCTGATAAATCAAACAGCACCAAAGAGCACTCCCTGGTCCTGAGGATAAGTGGTTTTAGCAAGTATTTTACCTATATAGCAGGAAATCAGAAAACCAAATTAAAATCTGAGTCAAAGATTTGAAAAGAGAGATATCTGGAAGGGTCTTAAGAATTTCTTTCAAAAATATTAAGCTAAATTATTGCTAACAAATATCTACTTATAATCCAAAAACTCCAATGAACTCGGGCACATTCAGAAAAAATAAGGCTTTAAAAACTGTTCCTTGTTAAAAAACCATTTCTGATCTTTAGTTATAAGATCAATTTTTTTATTTTTTTATTTTTTTTTTTTCCCTCCAGGTGCATTAAATAGTAGTATGTTGAATCCATTGCTTCATTTCTCACAAATCTCGTACAAGTACTATTTTTATACTCATAAGCAAAGATGATATTAAAGGTCATGTTAAACTGAATCATTAATCAACGAAAATCGAGAAATGTCTAATATTTAGTGCACCTGCTGCATTTCCTTTAAGGTTTTCTCTAACTACCCACACCAACTAGCTGGTATTGCACAGAACAGCATTTTCATGAGATACTGCAACTGATGAAGCTATGATATGTTCTATAAAAATTTTGCAGCACATACTAATGACCACAGACAATATAGAAAACCCTTTCAATTGTAGAAATCTTTAGACCATGGCTTTCTTTATGCTCTCTTTACTTTTAATTATTTTTACTCATACTCCATAAGTTTCAATTTCTCGTTCTTTTAGTTCTTCATGTGCTCTTTGCTTTGCTATGTAGACTTTGTATAAAGTCACTAAACTTTAGTAGCAGAAATATTTCACCTTCAGATTTATTCTGTCTTTTTTTTTTTTTTTTTTTTCAGTAATAAGAAATAAATCTCCACTTCATTTTGCGGAAGTTTTAAAAGAAAGAGGTTGCTGTGAAATACTTAATAAATGCTTACATCTTCCTGATTTTTAATTATGTTGAAGTAGCTGAGCCATATATGTAGAGATCTTACGTTTGCTTTGAATACTAAGTTTTTGTATGAATACTATGTTTTTGTCCTCACTTTGTGTCAAGCTTTTCCACAAAACAGATTCTTTTCCGTTACTAGCAACAGATTTGCATACAGCTGACATTTTAAATTAATCCAGGCATTTTTTGACAAGATACAAAAATGCTTCTGTTATTATTCCACTGTCAACTTCCCAAAAACTTCAAGTAATTAATTCTGAGAACTTTTTGACTATATTTATCTAAATTAATCCTTCCTTTATTTCTCTGTAATAGAAATTCCTTTATGTCACATCTTGAGGCATGCCTTGTAATGTAGAAATATCTAGGCAATTGCCTAGGCAATTGCCAACTTGATTTACTGTGTTTTATGCAGGCCTTTTTATTTTTTTCTATTTATAAGATTTATATGCCGATGATAGAGAATAAACCACACCCTGTATTTCATCTTCAGAAACTTGCTGATCTCCCTAGGAAAGTAATATTTTGGAACTGGAAATATTAAACATTTTGAAGTTATGTGTTGAAGACATGTTAGAAATTTGTTGTCAAGAGACATAATACTAGATTTAGACAAAACTCTTCTAGAACAGTTTAGTTTTTGAAATTACTGTACTTAACTTAAATAATGCTTTCCTATGACTTCCTATATAAGTTCCACCTGGTTTTTGTGCCCACAAAATCTAACTATATTCTAAGACCAGGAGGACAGAATTTATCTTTTAAACAAGGTAAACACTTTTTGTTCTAGAGACAATGTAAAGGACTACTGTGAATTTTGATTTATGTCTTAAAATTTACTATGTATACAAAATAATTGTTGGGTAATTGAATTATTTCATCCCATGTATTTTGTCAAAATCTACTGGCATGGAAATATGCATCTTTGCAGATTTCAAGTGGCATTAGCAGGCCTCATCAACATTAACTAACAGCAAACCCTCAATCTTCTTTCATATAAAACATATAAAATGCACAGTCCTCAGTCACAAAATCCTCAGTTACACAATCTGGAATCAGATACTTGCTCTTGTTTTGTGTAAAATAGGTTTTCCTAGAATAGAGGAAAAAAAAGAAACAAATCTCAATTTTAATTAGGATCAGTTATTTGCACTGTAGTTTCTCTTTGAAGGACTGGATCCTGGTTTAAAATTACATAGATGCCCAGTGTGTACGAGTTTCCTCTCCATCAAACTTCTTTATTTTATATATAGCTGATGCTTGAGCAAATATCAAGTTATGTTTAAATGAAAAAATGTATATGGAATATTTATAGTCTTATTTAAATTGAAAGATTCATGAACTTTTGAACATAACATGGTGCTTTTTCCCCTTCTACTGAATTTCTTATTTCTATTAGTTCTTGCATGCCAAGTAGAAATAAACTTTATTTAAAATTTGTGTTTCACTTCACCATAGAGAGTTGTTTTGGGAAGCGTGTTCTAGCCTGAGACTTAGAAGAATAACTTATCCTCAATATGAGAGAGAGGGGCAGAAACTTATGTGAATCGGCATCAATAGTTACTTTGTGTGTAGTTATCTCTGAGACTTGTGCTGATTGTATGTGTAATTTCAGAGTTTTTCAAACAAAATTTTTGGGGAAAAAAGTTTTTCCCCAAAATGTAGGAATACTGTACCCACCTGCAACAGAAAAAAAACCCCAACATTGTCCTATCCTCAAAAAGCCTTGCTTCTTAGACTTATTTTTGGGGTTGTGTATTAGATAATCCTGCTCAAATTGTTTTGAAGGCGAGAGTCTTGTGTTCCTGTTAGGGCGGTGTGAGGTTTGAAAAGTTTTTGAAGCAATTGTGTTAGGGAAAGCGGTAATGGTGCATGGCTTTGAGAACATTTAAAAGTGCTGGCACATTGTTTTCATTACTGAGTGTGAAATTTAAGACCTAATGGAAATATCAAAGTTTCTGTTGCTGCATCTGTCAACATGTCTGCTTTGGGAGCAGTCATGCCTTACTGCAGTCGTGCACTGCAGAAGTACAATTTGAACATGTGGTTACAGGTGGGTGAATGCTACCTCTAAATCCCATCATTCTGACTCACACATAATATTCAAGCTCACGGCTTTGAAATACAGGCAGCCTAAACTCTTGGGCTTAAATTCTGTGTAACCTAACACCTTTAGTTGTGAGGTCTAGGTAATAAAAACATAGCTTTTCTGCCTTTGAATCCTGCGCATGAGTGAACATT
Source organism: Sinosuthora webbiana (assembly GCA_013397395.1). Taxonomy (NCBI): domain Eukaryota; kingdom Metazoa; phylum Chordata; class Aves; order Passeriformes; family Sylviidae; genus Sinosuthora; species Sinosuthora webbiana. The sequence continues at coordinate 2,074,141 of VXBN01017335.1, read as the reverse complement.
TTTGTTTGGTATATTTCTGTACCAAACAAACCAAACCCAATCCAAATAAAATAATTTTGATTTGATCTAAACACCTGAAGCAAATCCTATATCATCTCTAAGAATTATTATGTAAATTGAGTTTAAATTATAATCTGTTTTTTTATAAAGTATAGAAATTTAAGTCATATGTATTGGTACTAACTTCTTTATTTTTTCTTGTTATTTTCTTTTCCTTAAAAATTGCAGCACAAATTCAACTGAGAATGTGGAACTATGTAAGTGACATAACATCATATATACTCACAATTCATTGTGTCAAAGATTGTTTCCAAAAAAAGTACAAAGGTATTGAAAGGAATATGCTGGATACAACTTTATCAAAAATAGCACAGTGAACATTATTAATTAAAAACAATGACAGAAATTAATCTGTGAGATTTTTGATGTGCATAAATATCTGATGAGAAGCAATAATCAAGAAAAAGAGTATTCTCAGTGATTCAGGACAACAGTGAATGGGTACAAATTGTGTTTAAACACTGAAACAGGTTGCTCAATGACTCTGTGGAGTCCTCATCCTTGGAGATATTAAAAAACTAATTGGACACCATTTTGGTAGCCTACCATAGGTGTCTCTCCACTGAGCAGTTGTTTGGACTGCCTTTACCTTCAGAGATGCTTTCCAACCACAGTCATTCTGTGGGTCTGTGAATTTGTGTTATGTCAAAAGTCATTTCAGAGAGCAGGGCTGGAAGGCACTCTGAAGGGCAACATCTTCCCTTCAATGTATCTGTAGACTTAAGCTGCTCCAAAAGATTCCTAGACTTAATTGGCATGCAACACAGCATCCACAAAAGTAGAATCTAGAGTTTTATAGGATATATGTAGTTCTGAAATCAATCTGGTCATGGTGTTTTTCCTCATGATCAGTTCAATTTTCATACTTATTAATTCTGTGAAAGACAGAGGATCTGTCTGGTCATGCTAGTTGTTGCATACTACTCATATTATGCTGCAGTTGGAAAAAAATACACTCATATCTATATATGTTTGTGTATGTATTTATTTACAACTGAAGAGTTTGGAGTTCAGAGTGGCTATATACCTGTAATTCAGGTATATGGAATGAAGGGTATGAAACCTTTGTCTTCCTTTTTTTTTTTGGAATTCATTGCATACTGCTTCCTTATGAAATAGTTTTCTGTGCATTCACAGTTTTTTTATATCATGTGCTAGTCTTTGCTATCTTGATTCAGTGGCTCAGTCACCTATTGATTCTGCTGTTGGTATGGATGAGACAGTAAAACTACCTGTTTGATATGATGAAAACTCCTGAATTCTATCCCTTCATTTCCCCCAACAAAAACCCATCTGAGACATTTTACAGTCTTTAAATAAAGTGGTTGATACCATACTCCCTGGGAAATAACCGAAGTAAACAAAATTAAAGACATGCTTTTTTTTCTGATTTTTATTTGGTGTTTCACAGGGACTGCTGGTGTAACAAACTGGACATCAGGTAGCTTTGTGTGTAATGGGACTGAAAAACACTGCTGTATATAGAAATTCTATGGTTTGCTATAAATTCCAGACATCTGGTGTTTAATACTGAGACCTTGCAGGCTTTCCTCAGCTTGTCGGTCAAAAGAATAGCTCCTACTTCCTTCCCATTACCTTCATAAATTTTATGAACAGTTGGACAGAAGAGAAAACAAAGTTGTCTTTGTGCTTTTCATTTTACTTCTACTCAATATGAAGACAAGCATTCTGCAAATGATGAAGCTGTATTGGAAGATACTTCCCCTCCAAGGTACTGACTTTTCATTCAAATCATAACCTCTGGTAGTGCATAAAGACCTGTAGGTTAGCAACACTGTCATTTAAAGATGTTGTCAAAGTAAGCATTCCTGTTTTAAGCACAGAATAAATTACAGTCCTCAGTGGTTGAACTCAAAATGAAAGACAAGACATGCTATCTGCTCCTAAGTAAATCTTTCCTCTTCTGTTCTTTTAGGTAGTTTTCAGAAGTCTGTTCACTTTGAGGACATATCTCAATAGTCATCTCTCATTCTTCTTCTGCTATTTGATCTCATGCTAATGTATCCATGTCATCATCGGGCTGTACAGAGTAGCTCTTTCTTTACTTTTCCTTAGTTTTGTTTGTTTCCTTTCATCATCTGTGCAGGTGCTACTCCACCATCTTTCTCTCATTTCACAGCAGTAGTGCTTCCCTCCACTCTTTCAGCCACAATAACTAACTGCTTTTTAAGAACTATTTTGACCTGAGCTACTTTACTGTGAATGACCTTAATGACCTTGTTGTGGTCTAATAACAAACTATTTTTTTTAATAGTATTGCCAGATGTCTAAAAATAAATAGACTATTTCCTATTAAAAAAAAAAAAAAGTTAGTATCCACTTCATCTGATTAGGTCAGCAGGTCCATGTCAATCAGCGTTGACTAAACAGTCACTGACTTCTTTTGCATCTTATTCTTTCCTGATAGTCATCCAAAAAGTGAAGAGCAGTCAGGACCTCTGTTCACAGGCTGAATTCAATTTCATTTCTGTTATCGCGGAATTTTTGTTATCTTGGAATATTACTTAGTGAAGCTTCTCACTGTAATTTAGATATGAATCTTCTTTAGGCAATTTACCTTGATCCTGCTGAAATTAATGGGAAAATTATCATGAAGTTGCTCATCTTCAAAGTGGTGTTATATACAAATGCCTGCTTATAAATGTCAAAAATGAAAATGTGTACAGGTGCACAGATACGCACAGTATGTCTAAACTTTCACAGCTAATGTTTATTAATGTTTACATACTTTAAAAAAAGTGTCTCTTGTGCAATGAAATAGATATATTATTTTTAAACCTAGTAAAAGTTCAAATGGTTTTCTTTACTCTCTCTATACAAAAATTCTTATTTGGTTATTTATTTACCATTTTAATGTTTAATATTATAAATATTAATATGACATATTTCAATAACAAGATAACATTTTTTTTCATCATGCTCTAATGAAAGGGAACGAAAGGCACTAAAAGGGCCAGGAATGACGGAAAGAGAACAAGGCACATCAACCCATTCTGGTTAAACTGGAACTAGGACACCGACAAAGGTATAAAGACAATTTCTCTCTGGGGAAGACAGAACTTTTTATAATATTTGTTTTCCATAAAGCCATATTTCTGTAAAAATCTGATGCAGTAACAGAAACATAAGAATTAACCCTTTGCACAAGAAGTTTATTTTAGTATTTAAAATATTGCTTCAGAAAGTGGGATCCTTAGCTTTACCTGCTTCCTCCACAGGCTCAACAGTGTTGAATACCCAAATCATGTCTCCTTGGCAAATGACATAGTCTTCCTGCTATAGGCCCTCTGTTTTTCATGACAATATTAGCAACAGATATGAAAAAGAAAGAAAATATTTAAGGTTAGTGAGTGATCAAAGAAATAGAATACATGGTAGTCGTGAATATTCATTCTCTGTATTCAACAACTTTCACAAATGTATTCAGTGGAAAGCAATATATATTGCTGCACTAGAGGAAAAAATGTAACAGGATTTTTTATCACTCTTTTGTTAGTTTTTACTTCTTCCAACAAAATGGAAAAAAAGCTGGTTGAATATCATAGAATCATAGAATCATAGAATTGTAGAATTACTAAGGCTGGAAAATACCTCCAAGATCATCAAGTCTAACCTTTGACAGAAAACACCCATGCCAACTAAACTATAGCACCAAGTGTCGTGTCCAGTCATTTCTTGTACACTCCCAAGGACGGTGACTCCTTTCCTCCAGATGAAACAACCCCACCTGCCTCAGCTGCTCCTCATCAGACTTGTGCTCCAACCTCTTCCCCAGGTCCATTGCCTTTCTCTGGACTCACTCCAGCCCCTCAATGTCTTTCTTGTAGTGAGGGGCTAGAACTGGACACAGCACTCGAGGTGTGGCTCACCAGTGCTGGGCACAGGGGACAACCACTTCCCTGGTCCTGCTGGCCACACTGTTTCTATTATAATATTGCATTTTTTGGTAAAAAATATACTAAGTGAAAGACAACTTTAAAATCCTAGTTGTCCAAATGGCATCTTACTCATCTTTTCCTCTATTTTTATGGCCCATTTTTTCTTGGTGATCTGTATCAATGTGATTTGGTTCAACAAAACAATACATTTAAAGCATCAGAACAAATTGATCATGATTTAAAAATATAATGAAAATGTTTACAGCTGCAGTAACCCAAGGAAAAAGTTGAGTAATGAGTAGCAGATAAAATCTTTGACAGTTTCAGAGTTAATGTTCTTGTTTATACAATAAACATATCAAAAGTTAATAATTTTCACTGTCTACACTTGATATTAAAATTCTCTGATGATTCTTCTTAATCTCAAATTTTGAAAAATTACATTAATCCATTTTCAGGAGAATTAATGTAACAAATGATAGAGGTATGTCTTGGCAGTGTAAAAACAATAGCAAAAAATGTGTCCTTGATTTCTAAGGCTTTAAATTAATTGAATGCTCATTAGGTAATGAGTTAGACCTTGTCCTCCCTATTCAAGGCCATAAAATATTAAACAAACTAAGTTATTAACAAAAAAATAATTTTTTACAATACCACATATTTTGTTCAAAATTGCACTTCCATTGTGTTCACTGTGTTGAGGATGTAAAAACCTCTGTGCCAATTAAGAGGAATAAATTTTCTGGCTCGTTAGGAGCCACTCAAGCAAGATGAATCATCTTCCATTTCTGTCATCTCCCTAATTTTGATAGGTGTTCCATAGTTTGAATATGCAACATTTTAGGTAAAGCTCTTATGACGTGTTAATGAGTAAAACTGTGAGAGAAGAGACATGCTCATTCACTATCTCTTTGTTTGATTTGTAATTTATTTTACTTGTATATAATGATTATTTCTAAAAAATTAACTTGTGTATGGAGGGATTACTACCTTCCACTTTCTGCTGCTCTTCAGAAGAGGCTACTTTTCTGTGGGCTGTGGCCTCCCCCACCCCAAACCCAGACAGAGCTGACTGTCAGGACGGCTGCTGGGTTTGGCTTGCCTTGTGGATATATTTCTCTCCTTAGACCTGTGATAACTGGACAGTAGTACCACCCTTTCCCTCAAGTTCACGTTAGGTGGCTTAACTCACTGTCCAGTTCCAGTCAGCAGGAATATTTAAATGGGTAGTGGGCTTTGGTAGTTGCAGCTTCTTTATACAGTTTTGCCATAATGGCCAAGGTCCTTTTCAACAATGTTTAAGCCATTACCCATTGCATTTTAGTTTCTCACAAGGTATTAATTCAAATGTATGTCCAAAACTCATTATTCTTGCATTATAAGAATAAAGGCATTCCTGGGTCTAAATGTGGGGTCATAGTGGTGATGATCTTCATATATTAGTAAGCAGGACCTCCCTGTCTTGGAAATGTGAGTTTATAATTCAGTGTCTGGGCTACAGTCACTTGCAAAGACTGATTTCTTTCTGATACCATCTAACACAACTAGAAAAGGAGAAAGTGAAAATAGGAGCTGATTAGTTAACTTTTTACCCTGAACATAAATCCCCAAAGAATGCAAAGAACATCCACAAAGGTATATAAGAAGGCATGAGAACTTTTTTTTATTGTAATATATCTCATCAGGAATGAAGGCAATAAACACACTTAACTGCCAAGCTAAGGAAATCTAATCATTAGCTGAACTGCTTAGCAAATGGTCCGTTTTAAGTGGTTCAATTCACAAGTCACTTAGGGATGACAACACAATAGCAAATGCAGGAGGGATTGGGTAGTCTAATCAGGAGAAAAATGATCAGTGATACTTAATGGAGGCAAACTGATACAATAATGAATCCTTGGCAAATGGACTTTAAATGCAACAACACCTGCATGTTAAAATATGTTATGAGAAACTTCATGAATAGTAACCTCACTGCATATCAAGATTCAATGTTTATTTGGTTTTACATTCTAGTTCTGACTTTCTACAGCAAAAGAAAATTATTCTAGAAAATGTCACCGAAGCTGCAACTTCTAAATTCCTTGAACACTTTTAAAGTTACATACTCGTAATGTTGGCAGTATTTCCAAAGGGATGTGAAAGTATTGTCTAGTTAAGTTATGGACTGTTTTGTTCTTTAACAGCATTAATTTTCTTTGTATTAGCTTATATGTGTTGTTTTGGATTTGTGATAAAAACAGTATTGGTGATATGGGGATGTTTTATTTATTTATTTCTGAACAGTTGTGGGGGACAAGTTCCTCCAGAAATGGCGGAATGCGAGCAATCCAGCTTATTCAAAAGATTAAATTTGTAACCATGTCAAGGGCAGCAAAAGTCACGTACAAGGAAGAGAAAAAGATGGAGAAAACACATACGAAGCAGAACAAGATTTGGAAGTCACGTACGAAGTAGAGCAAAAGATGGTTTACAACCCCAATATGTGAGAAACTGGATGAAAACCAGAAAAAAGAACTGTGTAATCTGCTGTGTATGTGAGAACATTCAAACAATAAGAGCTAGAGAACTAACGCGTGCTTTTAAGGAGCAATCAATTGTAAGGTAGCATAAAATGCATGATTAAGGCTAAAAACTGTATAAAACAAGCTGTAGTTTGGCAATAAATGGCTCACTTTGATCATATTGATGATGGACTGATGTCCCATTCTTGTTTTCTCCCACAAACAGTGCTTACCCTGTGTACTGGGTTTGCCTGGGCAAGTTTAGTAGCAGCGGAGCTGTAGGGATAGCTTTTGTGAGAAGCTGCTATAAGCTTCCTCATGTCCAACAGAGCCAATGCCAGCTGACTTTCATATGGACTCACTGCTGGCCAAGCCAAGCCCATCAGTGATGGTGGTAGAGCCTTTGGGATAACATCATTAAAAGCAGGGAAAACACCTGTGCAACGGCAATTCCAGTGAGAGAGGGGAGTGAGAAGCTGTGACAGCAGCAGTTCTGCAGACACCAAGGTCAGTGCAGAAATAGGGGGAGGAGGTAATTCAGGAGCCAGAGCAGAGATTCCCCTGCAGCTCATGGTGAAGACCATGGTGAGGCAGCTGTGCCCCTGTCGTGCTTTAGGAATGACACTCCTCAGTTGAGTGCCTCCACCAAGACTCTTCAAAACAATGCACTGGCCTCTTTCACTCTCTCCCACAACCTGTGGTGAGGTGGGATGGAGTTGAGAATTGGAGGCACAAAAGGCAAAGATCACAGGTGGAGATAAAAAAAAAATTATGGAAACAGCAATGAGATAAGAAAACGAAATAATGATAAGTAACAGCAATGACATTAGTAAAAAATTATACAAAAGAGAGAGTAATTCACATGCAAATATGCTTACCCCAAGACAATGAACAACGTCCTCCCCACCCCCCATATTTTTCTTGACTGGAAGGAATTCCCCCCCCCCCTGCCCCCGCCCCCCGGCAATGACATAAGGTGGCTTTGAATAACATTAGAGTCCTGGCCATGCCTCCTCCCAGCTACTGTAAAAATTAACCCTGTCCTGGGAACTCCTGCAGGCATGAAGGTCCACAGTAGGGTAGATATTAATCTCCCCCAGAGGGGTAAGGAATGGCAGAGATGATGTGTGATGAACTGATTGCAGCCCCCATTCCCTGCCTTCCGAGCCATGGTGGGGGAACACGTAAAGAAAACTGGGAGTAAAGTTAAGCCCAAGAAGTAGGGAGGGATGAAGGGAAGGTGTTTTGATGATATAGGTTTTTTTTCCTCATTCTTTCTACTGTGATTTGATTGATAATAAATTAAACTACTTCTTCAAATAAAATCTGTTTTGCCTATGACAGTAGCTGGTTAGTGATCTCTCCCTGTCCATATCTTGACCCATGAGCCCCATCGTAGAAGGTAAGCTGGGGATCCACAAATTGGGAGGTGTCACAGCTGACCCAAATCAATCAAACAGACTTTAAGAAGGACACGGATCTGTTGGAGTGAGTCCAGAGGGGGCCACCAAGATGATCAGAGCTTTGGAGCACCTCTCCTATGAAGACAGGCTGAGAGAGTTGGGGTTGTTCAGCCTGTATAAGAAAAGGCTCAGAGCAGACTTTCCAGAAGCCTTCCAGCACCTAAGGCAAGGGGCTACGAGCATGGTGGAGAGAGACTTTTGTCAAGGGCGTGGAGGGATGGGACAAGAGGAAATGGCTTTAAACTGAAAGAGGGTAGGTTTTGATTAGATATTAAGATGAACCTTTTCATCCTAAATGTGGTGAGACACCGGAATGTGTTATCCAAAGAAGCTGTAGGTGTCCCATTTCTGGAAGTGCTCAAGGCCAGTTAGGATGGAGCTTTGAGCCTCTTGCTCTGGTGGAAGGTGTCCCTGCCATGACAGGGAGCTTGAACTAGATCATCTTTAAGGTCCTTTCCAGTCCAAAGCATTATGCTATCATGCTATCATGAATCATAGCTATGCTATCATGCTATCATGTTATCATTATGCTATCATGAATATCATGATTCTATGACATTCTATGCCATATGATGTCATGTTTCATAATTTGAGCTCTGGGCAAGGAGATGTTCAGAGTTCAGAAATCTGTCTTCCCAGGTAACTGTTACCTGCTTTCCAGCAACTGGCTAAACATTGCCTGTGGTTATGAAGTACTGAGTGAATTCCCTGTTTTTCTTTGGCTGCATAAACATATTTTCATCATTTATTAAATATTTATTATTGCTTGTTGCATTATCTCCAGCCGCTTTTGCCCTTTGAAATCACTTCCCACTCCCACTGCAAGGAGTGAGCAAACATCTGTGTGAATCTTAGTTGCCTGCCAGGCTTAACTCACAAGGCTGTAAAATGAGTACCTATTACAGAAGTGCAACCTATACTTTTTTATATAAAGAAGCCAGGTTGCCTGTATCGTTAATGGGTGTTTATGAAGGTGTTGTTGGGATGACCATGACACATAGAGTGACACCAAAAAACTTCAGAAGGCTCCTTTATTATGGCTGCATGCTGTCTTTTATACAGTTTTTACAAACCCCAAGGGCAACTTATAGTTGGTTAATAGCTTGCTTGTTAATTATTCTATTGGTTAGTAAAAGGTATTTTACTTGTCCATCAAATCTATCTATTCTCAGACTGTTTACATATTTTCTTTACTGATTCTTGTGGGACAAATCCTTTGTTATTACGGGTGCACTTATTTTTCATACTCAGAATAGTTGGTTGTGTTAAAGGAACTTCTCATTCTCAAAATAGCTTCATATGGGAACTTACAGGTTGCTTGTTAGCAGTACTTAGAATAAATGACAGGCTAGATTTTACCCTATTCCTACATGAAGGCATTGCAGAAAACCTCTGAGCTTCCAAGTCTTTACAACAGCTGATTTGTGAGACCTGTGTGCAAGGGTGTAGCCAAATCCCCAAAATTCTGTTCTAGCTTTGGACAGTCACTTGGGTTTCACTTCATCAATGGTAAAACCTGGTTTTCTGCTTAAAGTACCTTTTGGTACTTCCAATTAAATTTGGAAAATACTTATTATTCTTAAGCAGACTGCCCCATGTAACTTCTGATCCTAATGGTCAAAACCCTGCTATTTATGCAGATTTAAGGCAATGCAATCATTATTTTTACTGAAACATGATCAGATTTGACATGTTTATTTTCTCACAAAAATGAATGCACATTTTCAACACGGTTTCAGTCATAAATTCTTATATAACTTACATAACCTGATCTATTTCTTATACAGTTCAGAATGAAGATGGGCAGAGAAAAATGAAGGGAAAGGGGAAAAACAGAGAGGCGGAGAGAGAGAGACAATAGATAAAATCCAAACCCACATGTACAAATTATTAAATGGTGGATTTAGTATTTTTTTCTCTCTGTGTGCAAAAGTACTGTTGCTAGAATATTTTATAACAAAACAAAGTTCTATGGTCCAAAATATATCCTTTCTGTCAAGTCTTTTGAAGTCTGAAGAAAGATACTGATGTAAATGAAAGCAGAGGGTATTCAATTCCATTTAAGACTATTCACAGTAGAAAATGTTATTCATTTTCTTTACTTTTTATATGTAGACAGTGAAAAGTTAATTTAATTACTATATTTGAAGGGGGTATCTCTATTTTACTTTTGCGGGGAAATTTTTACTAGCATTAAGTGATCAGAAAAAAATAAAACATCTTATTAAGGTATGATTTTAGTGCACAAATTAGTCACATGCAAAATGAACAGTTTAGGAAATGTCTAATTAGCTGAACACCTAAAATATGAACCAGTTAACAGTCCAGAACATGTTTAATTGTCTATTTCAGATTAAAGACAATTACAATGCCAATTAGTTATGGATAATTGGGCACTGGTTGCTACCATATGTAACACTTTGAATTAGATGTCATAGATACAATTATTTTGGTTCATCAGAACATCCTATTTTATACAATTATTTTTCAATGCATTGTAAATAACTGTTTCCTAAATGTTACTCTGCACTTCTCTTATTTAAATTACAAATTTTTCTACCAAGAAAACAAGCAGGTGTTCTTCACTGGTTGATTGAAATTGTTTGGAAATTTCAATCTTCAGTGATTTTGTGACACTTTCAAAGTGGGAAATGGTAGAAAATGTCACTGAAGTGATTATAGATATTGTTATTGCTGGAGGGAAATCAAAATGTGGCATAAAGAGAATTCATAAATTCATTCAAAAATAAAGGGGAAAATGCATGTAGAAACATATGAAACATATAGATTGAAGCTGTAAGCACATAATCTTTTGGGATATGTGGGGTGTTTGTACTTAACTCTGAACACAAGATATTTAAAAACATTTTCTACTTTTTTTACTTGCTGTATTGAGATTTCTCATAATCTCTATTTATCTTTAAAACTATCTTGTCATGTTGCCAAAAATACCAGCTTTGTAATTGACAGACAACCTGTTTTTTTTAAAGTTACTTACACAGAATCACAGAATATTCTGAGTTGTAAAGAACCTAAAACAAACATGGAGTCTGACTCAGTCCTGCACTGACAGCCCCAAGAGTCACATTGTGTGCCTGAGAACACTGTCCAAACACTTCAACTCTGTCAGGCTTGGTGCTGCGACCATTTCCTGAGGACCACATTCCAGTGTCCAACCACTCTCTGTGTGAAAAACCTTTTCATAATATCCAACTTAAACCTCCCCTGACACAGCTTCAGGCCATTCCCTCAGGTTCTGCCACTGGTCACCACAGAGAAGAGATCTGTGCCTGCCCCTCCTCTTCCCCTCACAAGAAGTTGTAATTGCAGTGAGGTCTCCCCTCAGTCTCCTCCAGGCTGAACAAACCAAGTGACCTCAGCCACTCCTCATACAGCTTCCCCTCAAGGCCTTTCATCATCTTTGTTGCCCTCCTTTGGACTCTCTAATAGTTTAATCTTTCTCAAACTGCATACAGTATCCCAGGTGTGGCCACCCCAGTGCAGAGCAGAGCAGAGCAGGACAATCCCCTCCCTTGCCCAGCTGGGCCTGATGCCCCCAGGACAGGGTTGTCCCTCCTGGCACTGCTGCCAGGGCACTGCTCACTCCCATTCAACTTCAAATTGGCCAGGACACCTAGGTCACTTTCTGTGGCACTGCTTTCCAATATCTCACTCCCCAGCCTGTCCATACACCCAGGGTTGCCTCTCTCAAGTGCAGAATCCAGCATTTTCCCTTGTTGAAATTCATATGATTGGTGATTTCCCAATCTTCTAATTTGTCAACCTCTCTCTGCAGGTCATAATCATCTCGAAAGGACTAGAACTCATTTAAAGAAAAGGGAAAACATCAGGGTCTTTGGCTGAATGCATCTCTGGTTTAAACAAATCCTGTTTTACTGTACCAATACTTAAATCTGCAGTACAGAGGCTCAGCTATATTAGATCAAAAGCTGTCCTCACCAAATCTGGTCCTGACTCTCACCTGTGGGCCCACAGTGTTGCACATCCCCAGGGAGATGCCAGATGCTTGGGGCTGGGGCTGCCTTGGTGTCCCCATGGCTGCCCTGCTTTGGGATGGGGAGGTTGGATTGGCCCTGGCTGTCCAGCCACCCCACTAAGACTCTGATGCTCTCAAACCCCAGGAAGCTGCAACCCCTGCTCCAAACCCTTGTCCCTGGTCTCTGACTGTTGTCAAGGTGTAAGGAAGTGTGTGAGCTAAAGGCATGCAAAAATTTTGAAACTACAGACAGAATTGTAATTACTGAGAAGAGAATAGTTAGCAGCTCAAGTATTTAAGAGAAATAGTTGCATGAAAGGATACAAAACCAGAAGAATAAAACCCCAGGGAATCTGACAGCGATAACTCAGAAACCTTGAGAATGTGCCTGACATGAAGAGCCCTCAAAGAGCTTGGCTTGTCTTCACTTGATTGAGCACTGCCTGAACATTAGTCTCATTGTGTCTCCCATCAGGATTTGTGAGCATATTAATATTACACTAACTCATTAGGCCGAGCTGTCAGTTGTGTGCATTAACTGATAAATAATTGATTTGTACATTTAAATTGTGTATCTCCAGTTTGTTGACAGTCTGTTTTTAAGTGGTGTTAATAACCAAGAAAGTGATTGAGAAATGGAGTATTAAAATATTTTCAACTCCTTAGGCATAGATTGAGACTGAGCAATCAATGGTGCTGTTCTAATTTCTATCAGCATAGTTGTTTTCATTACAACAAATAATCAATGTGATTATGAAAAAAACTATTTTTTATCAGTGGAGAACTTTCAATCATTAATTATCATTCATTCCATTTTGTTTGTTTGTTTGAGGGTTTTTTTGTTTGCCAGGAGCATTAAATTTCAGTTTCCCTTCCTCATCAATTTATTTGAGATTAAAAAAAAATCATTTTTTACATAATTTTAAGATTTAAATATGACTGATTTTTGTGGTGTTTATATTAGGTTTATATAGAGTGAATATATTATGCTCTTCTGTCTGAATGTTTATACTAAATTATATAACAGTTTTGACTTTGCAGGTTTGCAAATTTGACAAAGATGTTCTTCATCTTAACAAAAGGCCCTATATTGCTTAGAAAACTTAGATATCTCAGAAGGTCTTATCCTGCTGGAAATTTTTCATCAGAACAAACAATTGATTTAGTCAGTCTGGGAAAGTGAATTAATTCTCTTCAACATAGAGGAGCTTTTTAATAGTAATGTGATCAATAAGTAAATCAAGCTCACATAGCAAGTGCCCTTTCTGTCAGTGCCTTAAAACTGAGGAAGTAAATTAACTGAGGATATACAACAACATGGAACTGTGTCATCCATTACAGAAATTTGTGTAGATATAGAAAATATCTTGCTTCTACTGAAGAGGACAATAAATATTACCTTAAGAACCAGTTTGAAATTTTGACTGTAAGAAAACTAATGAAGAAAAAAAAAGTTTTCTATCAGTAGTTTTATTTTCTCCAAAGTTCAACAATAATATAAAAATGTGAACACAAAAGACGCTGGCTTCTTTTAATCAGAACCAAATCTCTGTCTAATAAAGTAATGGAAGTACTGACTTCTGAGAGTAAGTCAAATAACAAGGGGAGTTGGAAAAACTTTACTAAAACTGGTCTTAGTGGGGCAAATGATTGAGTTGGTCTAATTGCTTAGTTTATATCTTTTTGTTTTGTCAGTCAACACATTCTTTTTCTCCTCTAAGAATGAATTATTTTATTTTAAAACTGTGATTCTTGGAAATAAATTAAAAAACAAACAAAGAAAAAAAACCCCCACAAAACACAACCACCAAACCCACATTTTCCTGGAAAAGAAAGATCTAAGCTACTTGTGTCTCTCATTTTTTTACTCCAAAAGAGTACATGACAGGATTTATGAGCCTTTAATTTTTAAAAAACTGAGGAATCAACGGTTAACAATCATGCAAATAAAATGAAAATATGACATTTGTCATCTTAGGGAAAGATAAAAAGTATGGTTGTGTAACTCTGGACAAGGAAAAGATCTGCAAGAAATCTTTCTGCAGCAAACATAAATCTTTGCCAAACAAATGTTGACTCAAATCTCAACTTTTATTCTCACCAAGGTAAAAGATAATGTCATTTGAAGTTGTCTGTTTTTATTTCAGAAAAACATTTTTTATGTTGGCTTCATCTGAAGATTGAATTGGGATGTCTAACGGCACAGCTAGTGACATTACTGAGGTTAACAGGCTCCTGAAAGGCTGATCTATCTACGGCACAGCAGCTTGATCCATACCTGCTCCCAGCTGAGTGTGGGGCTTTGGGAGCACATCAGCGTGTGAGTGGCTGTCTGGGAGCATGTTAACTCATGGAGGGTGTGAGTTGTCAATTCAGGATTATAAAAACTCAGGATGTCTAACTTTGTCAGCCTCACAAATCCTTAAGGAGACACCATACACAGAAATTTGAACTGTGATTTTTCTCAATTTAAAATGAGAAAAACATTGGAATCTGGTCAAAGCTTGGTGTTGTTTGGTGATTACACTTATATATAGAGATAGGGCCAAACACTCAGGGATCATTTACTTATCTATTCCTATTATTTGCTATGATGCTGTTAATTTATACTATTATCTCTATTTTCATTAATCCATAATATTTTCCTTGAATAGCCATTGATATTTCTTAGTTTTCGAAGTTATTTACAAAGGGTTCAGCTTCTTAGGTGGCCTCCCTCTGATAACATATATATGCAGTTCTTACAGTGCAGCTGTCTTTGATGAAAGCTATTCTTAAAGCTGTACTTAAATTCGATATGCAATCATGTTTCTTGACTTGCTGAGACTTAATCACCAGTGCCTCTCTCCTCCCATAGAGATTTACAAAGCAAAGGTTTAATAGTTGGTATATCTTAGCATTGCAGGAGTAGCAAATTGATGGGACATCATCAATCTGCAGTAGATGAAGACCAGGACTGTTAAGTCTTGGAATTATGATGCCATTGTAAATGTCTAGAAAAAAGAAGGAACAGTAAAAAGTCTGGTTCTATACAATTTACAGTTTTTTCACTTTCCTAATGTGTTTGTCATTTTTCTCAATATTTAAATTAATTCTATACTGTAGTTTTAAGCTTTTTTACATGATGTATCAGTTTGCTTTTGCAACATAGTAATTTCTATAGAACTATTGAAATATTTTTTTCTCATGGAACAATACATGCAAAGCAATGTTAAATATGTATTTTAATTTTATGTCCATAAAAGGGTTTACCAAGTTCATTATACTTAAAAATTATGTAAATCCTTTATCACTACTTTTTCTTGACTACAACATTTTTTTATTCTGAGTTTCACTTCTATCTGAAGTGAGGTTGGTAGGTTACAAGTACCAGCATTGTTTTTCTGCCTGTTTGCTTCCAGCAGCTAAATGTCTTCCCACCTATCAGAGATGATAAATATTAGCAAATTACACAGCAATTTAATAATTCAGACAAAGGCTTATTCATTTTGGTTAATACTTGGGAACTAGCAAGAATATCTAAACTGATACAGGTGGGCCTTATATCCCTGCTATAATCAATGGAATGAGATAGGAAACTCAAAGGCTGATTTTCATTCTTTTTTAGAGTACTTTGCTTAACTGAAGCAAGAGCTGTCAGCCACTGACTCTGACACTGCCTTCTTTCTCTTTAGTTGTTTCCTCTGTCAAAATATTATCTTTTTAAGGGCTCCAAATTGATATCTTTTTTCCTCTCCTCTGACCAATCTTCAAAATGCTTTGTTACAACTTCACTGTAAATAGCTTTCAGGACCTCACAAGCAAACAGCATAGGGAAAATGCCCTATAATCCCAGCAACTCCTCCATAACTGGAAAACTGAGAAGCAGGCATATGCTTTAATCAGAACCTTTAGTTCACGGAGATAAAAAACTCTTCAGAGAAGTAAGATAAACTACCCAGCTAAGATCATGCTGTATTGTATTTGAATTCACTTGTCACAAAAAAAGTCATAGTTCTGCTGTTTCTATCTATCCAGAGTGTAGATAACTCAATAATGAACATCTCAGAGAAGAGGGGAAACACATGAAACTTGGTTCTCCTGTGTCCTGAAAGACTCCAGTAAGGACTGAGCTACTCTGGAGGATACAGATTTCCTCCAGGTATAAATTTCAATAGCTGTTATATTTGTGGAGTTCCATCTCCAGCTTCTGCCTGGAATGTAGTGCCATTGAACACAACCCTCTAGCCATGTCCATCCAGCCAATTCCTAATCCACCAAATGATCCACCCTTCAAATTTAGTGACCCTCTCCAATTTAGTGACCTATTGCAATACAGCATAAGAGTGTGAGGGGAAGAAAAGGAGCTGTTACCTCCTGCCTTGTGCAATACCAGAGCAAGTGTCAGGGAAGCTGGTGTTTTGTTTATTTAGCTATTACATGTTTGTTTCCTTTAGAAGTCATCTTATGTAGAACTCTGTCCTGGATCGGGATGTGCTGGTATACATCCATGTGTAGGTTGCAGCTTTGTAGCAGTGCTACTGCTTTGTTACTATAATTATCAGCTCCCTACTTGATTTCAAGGAGACTAGAGGTCACAATGGTCATAAATGTACTCCAATAATTTTAACAAATATAAGTGGGAAATAAGGTTTCCCTAGCAGAACATATGAGCTAGTGATTTTGAGGGGAATATTTTATTTCCTTTGTTTTTTTTTACCTACATTTAGAAATAAAATCCAGAAGTTTTTTCAAGAAAAATTGTGCCTTATTTTGCCTCTTCTATGTTCCCCTTATTTTAACTCTCTTCAATATTCAGTTACTGGCAAATTCACTAATTCTTATAATGTTTTAAGAAAGATAGCTTTTGCTAGTTGAAGGAATGAGGTGCTTTCCTTTCATCCGCTTGACCCTGTTAGAAAAAAACCCCTAAATCTCTATAAAGAAAAGCCCATAAACAGTAAAGAGAACTAAAAATGTGTTTTTCTAAGGAATTCTGAAAGGTCTGACATCCAGTAGGGAAAAAAAGAAGCATTCATTATACTTCTCTGCCTACCTTTGGGCTAGTTCTACCCTTCCAGATTTGCAGGACCTCTGCAGAAATTGTATGTACTTTTCATTTGTCTTCAATGTTCCTGGCAGCAGTTTTGTCAGGACTTTCACTTATTATTATGCTTTTTTAATCAGAAGCTTTGTCTTCTGGCTATATAAGGAAGCCATAATATTCACACACACAATATGTTTTTCATTATCACAAAGTGAATATGTTCTTGAAGAGAATGTATACCAGTATCTCCAGGCACTGCAACAGACTGAGGGTGCTTTAACTTCTCGCTCATGAAAATGTGTATTGTACATGAAAAGTACAGTTGTAAGCAATCAAATATTTTAAGACAGTTAAAAAAGAGTGTATCCACAAAACAAAATTACTTTATTATTGGAAATGATTATTATATACCGATATTAAGAAAAGAGTATAGTCTCAAGAAAAGATTAAAAAAGTATGTGGGTATTTGGATGGATTTGAAAATGAACAAAAAAATTTTTGGGGATATTTTCCCAAAAACTTTTTTCTGAGTAACAATTTCTAATTATTAGCAGTGTCTCAGCTCTTCAAATAAAAACCATTACTCCTTTTGAAGGAGACAGATTGGTTTTTTAGGTCTTCAAAGACATACTTGAATTAAAATCCTACCTGGAACAAACCAATACTTAATAATTATATATTTTTTTAAAAAAGTAAAGTAACTAAATATGCCATCGCACAAATACAGTAAAAAAGATTTTTTTTCAAGGACAATGTGATGCCTATGGACTTAAAATTAACAAAGTTAAAGTAAAAAATAAGTTTATATACAGTTTGACACAAAAGATACAAAAGTATTCAGTAAATGAAAAGAACCCTGATTTTTATCCTATTTTTTTTTCACTTATATATTTTAGACACATATATTTTAGGTCTCTAAGTCTGAGTACTAATATTATATAAATGAATCAAACACTTTTAACACCAGATGCTGAGAGACAAATATAATATTACTTCTACTTTGTTCACACTTCTTTGAACTCTTCATACTTTTAAGATGGTAACAATGGTCTAGATCAAAAAGCAGCTAGGGGCAATTGCAATACATTCTCTTCAAGTTGTGTACAAATTGATACAAATTCAACAAAAAAATCATCTTTACAAAGACACTTCTAATGTCTTTATTTTTATAATATTTATTTATAAAACCACTATTGGTTCTACTACTATTGACAATGGCAAATATGTTTAAAAAGGTCAACACAAGACCAAGAAATAATGTCTTAAAATGGGGGGTTTATGTACTACTTATGCTTTTTCTTTCTGATATTTTTTCCTTGGGGTTTTTTTTTGCAAAGAAGTGATGCAAGATTCAAATTCTCTGTCTCCATCTCCTGGCAGACAAGAACTAAACAAAAAATGTGGGCTAGAATCCATGAAGCTGAGGGATAAAAATCACGAGGAATTAGATTTCTGTTTACAGACTTGCACGTTTTCCCCATTTCTATAATAATTTCAAGCTACTATAACATAGAGAAGCAGAAAGCAATGGCAATCTTAAGCAGACAGACTCAAATCATTAACAATAACCCATAGCTCTTCAACACCAATTTTCCATCAGAATATAAAAGGATTACACCTTTTTAATACACAAGTCAGAAATAAATGAGAGTTTGAGGATTTGATAATTAAAAAACCCCATAATTCCATTTCTATTTGTTGATATGCCTAAAAAATAGTCATGTCTTTGTTCCAACTAGTTTGCTTGAAAAAATGTACTTTTTCATGATGCTTACTGTAAGATAATTTGCAATTACTTTATGTGATTGACATCTGATTTTGAGGATTTTTTATCTACCCACAGCCCAGTATTACAGGTTGTCTTGGTTTGGGAAGACAGGTATCTGCCAGATAAAAGCTGGAGTTTGCTTTGGAATGAGAAGTGTAAGCCACGCCCCCCCTTCCCTCTTTTTTTTCAATTATAAACTTACAATCAGAGGCTCTTAGGCAAAGATTTTTGGGAATAGGAAATAGCAGTTCTTTACTAGTATGTATTACAAAACAACCAGACAAAAACAACCAACCAACCAACCAAACAACAACAACAACAACAAAAAACCAAACCCAACCAACTACAGCATTAATAACCAAAGACAACAATACCAAGAACCTTGAGGGGTTTTGCTTCACAAAACCCAGGGCAGTTCGGTCTCAGTGCTCCTGCAAGATCCGCAGGGCACCAGGCTGGAACGGTGGAAAGTCGCGGGCTGATAGCTGAGATGGCAGGGTGTCCAGCAGGCAGAGGCAGAATGTCCCAGCAGGCAGGGGGGTGCAGGGTCACACTGTAGCAAGAGAAGCAGCGCCGAAGAAGCCGAAGGCGAGGTAGGGCTGGCGCAGCTCCCGCGGGTGGCTGAGAAGGCTCCCGATTCAGGCCGAACCGATGGTAGTAGATATCCCAGGACTGGATCCCTTCGGCCGCACCGAAAAAAAAAACTCCTCCAGCGAAACCGCAGCCCAGCAGCTCTCCCCCTCTCCGAACGCCGAAGACAGGACCACCCCCGCCCCACACATACATTCTTCAAACTGTCTCCTTTGTTTCAGTTAATTGCCCTTAAGTATCCAATACTTGGTCTCCTTGGTAACTTATGGGTGAAAAAATTCTTTAGAGAAAAGAAGGAACAAGCTCAACCCCCAACACAGGTATTATTACATATCATGCTCTAAATCATTGTTTATATTTTTTTTAAATAAACAATAGAATAAAGTTTAGAGGTAATTAAAGCAGGTATGTGTGTCTTTTTCAATAAAAACAAAGTTTTATACTGGTTGATATTTATTATATTGGTATAACTAACTCTTATATTAGTTAAGATAACAAGCAATGTCGCCAGTGGTTTAATGTATTGCCAAAAGGAAAATTATAACTTTTCAAAATTTATTCACATTGTATGTCCCCAGTCTTTTCCCAAGTACTCTCTAGTAATTTTCATTATTTGTTCTATTTCAGAAAACAGCGTGAAAAAGTTGAAAAGAATGAGGAATATATAATTTACTACATTAAAGACCAAAACATGATTATCATTATTAATATGCAGATAAACATCCATATTTGTATGTAAGGTTAGCAAAACAGGGGAACGAGAAAAAGATTTTGTTATAGATTTTTTTCACTTCTAAAATATTCTTTTTGAAGAACAAATAAAATGGAAATGAATTCTGTAAGTGACCTTTACTAATAAAATTGTGGAGTTGTTGTCTTTGGAGAGTATTTAATAAAACAGAAAAAACATGAAAATGTCACCTTATGACTTAGTTCTCTAGGATGTGTTTAACTCATCTCATTTGATATTCCTCCAGAGGGTAAAAAAGACTATCAACAAGGTTAGAACTAATAATTTACTCAGAGAGAAAGGAAGAATTATACTAGCATAGGTTTTACTACTGCCTGTCTTAGTTCCAGATTACACACACAGAGTGATAAATAGGATTTATAGAGACAGACTCCCCAGTTTAATGAGTGCTTTGAGATACATGGTACTAGAAGAAAGGCTGCTTTTAGAAACATGCACTACTGATATTGATTTAAGAAATAGAGATATACTTTAAAAATTATAAATAGTAATAAGAAAACATTGAAGTTTTCCACAGACAGAAGTTCTGAGTTCATGTTTTCTTTAATATTTAGTCAGTATTGCAGTACTGAAGTTTAAGGCTTATCATATCATCAAATAGAAAACAAGTTTCCAAAGTCACATTTCTATTTATCATAGATAAACACATTCACAGAAACATATTATACAAGACTGTCACTATCAGACCACTAATTACAAAATATTAGGGGTCAAATTTCCACATTAACATTAATGAAAACTCAACATAGTCATTAAACAAAGTGTTATTGTGTGATAATAACACACTGAGGAAGGCTGTAAATCATCTCAATGAAAGCCTATTCACGCCTACAGTAGGCGTATCATTACTCTCTAACACCTGAACACCTCCAGTGTGATTCTAAAACACATTTCCACTATTTGAAATACAAGTAATTATTATTATCTCATTAAGAATATTAATATAATTTCTTACTACCTACCTTAGAATCTTATTTTAAAAATTTCCCCTTTATTCATTTAATCCCACTGAGTATGTGAAATGTTTGCAGAATATAAATAAGGGTATGCTTCTTTTAGCCTATGGTTTTTACAGATTCATGAATTTTTGTTATATTATTCAGTGTTTTGCTGGCATTGCTTTTAACTTCCCATCTGTCTCCACTAAAAAATAAAATATATCAATCAACAATACAAGGTTTGTTAATGCAATGTAAAGAAAAAAATCAGAGTAGCTGAAGCTCAACTGTGTTATTTCTTGCTCAAGAGATCAACGAGACTAGAATGAGTGTGAAGCACAGCTATTCCATGTAGTTTTCTATGAATATATATATGAACATAAATCTCTCCTATGAGTTGTGAACAAGAAAATAAATTTGGATGCTTATTTAAAGTATAAATTGATTGTTTAGTATGTGACTTTCAAAGTTTTCACCTTAAAACTTGAAAATAGTTGTTACTGAGCTCTTCTGCCTCAGCAAGGAACATGCTTTGCTTGCAGAGTTACACTAAGAAATGTAAATCCCTTTTTTCTTGTTTTCATCCCTGATTCAGAGAGCCCCAGGGCGAAAGAAGAACAATAAAGATCCTCTTTGGCTAAGACAAATTAATATATGGACTTAATACAGCTAGTATATTTAATACACATATTTTTCTGCTGGGTCAGCCTCCACTGTATTTTTATGTACTATTTAATGAGAGATTTTTCATTTTATATTTCACCTACCTATAGAAATACATATCACATAGTAAGCAAATTGGGCAGTCACCTCTCCAGCTTCATAACTCCAGAAGATTTAGACTGGATTTATACAATCTATCAGAAACAGATTTTGTTTCACTTATACCTAGCTACAGCCTCATTCAGATGGTATAAGTGGATTTTAGAATTATGCATCAAAGCATCAATTTGTACTGAGTTTTTCATTGAACATGCAACATGACATACGTCACTTGTCACCTGCAAGGATGAATTTAACGTGGAGACACAACACAATTCCATCTGACAGGAAAGAAGTTTCACTTTGCTACTCCCTCCACACCAAATCTCAAACCATAACTGAGCCTAGTCTTTATATGCCGGGATAAGTGTCTCCGTCTCAGAAAGATAGCTTCCCTTTTTTGCCTGAGAAGATCATGGAATAGATCCTTCCTGTGCTAAGCTGTGCTAAGACCCATGGAGGACAAAGAGGTGATTTTAGAGAGCTAACACAGCTTCACTAAGGGCAATTCCTTCCTGACCAACCCAGTGGCCTTCCGTGGTGGAGTGACTGCCTCAGTGGACTGGGTCAGAATGGTGCTACAGATGTCATTTATATGGACTTCGTAAAGTCTTTGGACACTGTCCCCCACAGCATCCTTTTCTCTGTATTGGAAAGAAATGAATTCAATGGTTAGACTGTTGAGTGGGTTAGGCATTGGTTGGATGGTCACATCCAGAGGATAGTGGTCAATGATTCAGAGTCCCAAAGGATTTCAGTGACAATTGGTGTCCCTCAGGAGTCCGTATCTTCATTAATGACAGAGACAAAGGGATCAAGTGCAGCCTCAGCAATTTTGCAAACAACACCAAGCTGAGTGTTGTGGTGACACACCTGAAGGACAGGATGCCATCCAGAGGGACCCAGACAAGCTTGAGAAATGTTCCATGGGAATCCCATGAGGTTTAACAAACCAGGGTCAACCTAGGCTGGGGCATGAACAGATCCAGAGCAGCCCGGCTGAGAAGGATTGGGAGTGCTGGTGGGTGAGAGGCTGGATATGAGCTGGCATCATGTGGGCCAAAAAGCCAGTTGTGTCCTCGGCTGCATCAAAAGCATTGTGGCCAGCAGGGCAAGGGAGAGAATTTTGCCCCACTACTGCACTCTGGTGAGAACCTACCTGTGGTGCTGCATCCAGCTCTGGGGTCCTTGGAAGAGAAAGGGCATGGACTCTCGGAGCTAGTCCAGAGTTGGCCAACAAGATGGTCAGGGGGATGGAACACGTCTCCTTTGAGGGGAAGCTAAGAGAATTGGGATTGTTCAGCCTGAAGATGGCCTTGGAGCGATCTAATTGCAGCCTTCCAGTACCTGAAGGGAGCCTACAAGAAAAGCAGAGACTTTTTATTAGGACATGTAGTGACAGGAGAAAGGAGAACAGATTTAAATTGAAAAAAAGTAGCTATTAGACTAGATATTAGGAAGAAGTTATTTACTGTGAGGGTGGTGAGGCACTGGAACAGTTTGCTGAGCAAAGTTGTGGATGCCCCATTCCTGGCCATGTTCAAGGCCAGACTGAACTGGGCTTTGAGCAACCTGTTCTATCGAAGAGCGTCTCTGCCCGTGGCGGGGAAACTAGAACAAGATGGTCTTTAGGATCCTTTTCAATCCAAACCTTTCTATGATTATGTGATGCTTCTGTGATCATCACCATTAGCAGGTCCATTTTTTATTTGTGTTTTATATGAGCTAGTTCTTTCATCAATTTTGATGATTGATGACTGGAGGATGGCATCAGTATTTATGTAGTTTCAAGGGGACTTAAATTCCTACAGACCTAGGTAGGAACTGAATAATGACTTCAATAACATTAATGTTTCCCAAATTATGGGCATATATCTTTATAGAGAAAAATAACACCATTGAGTATTTCAGGATCTAAACCTTAGTTATACCTAGGAAAGGCAGATGCCACTAATGGGTCCATGAATGTCTAGATAAAAGTAACATATTATTACCCAAGACTGAAGATAACATGCTGTCATTTTTCTTCAATATACATAATTATCTGTTCTGTAAATCCAAAGCTAATGTTTTTAAAATAGTTTCTACATAAAAAGATAATAACTTTAGTTATTACATTTATGAATATAATGACTTATGGTGTCAATTTATTTTAATTATATTTTTGTTCTGATTCTTGGCCGAGACATTGAGTTTACAGGGATTCTTACTGTTTTTCTTTAAAAGGTGGCACAGCAATTCTTACTTCTCTGCTTTCATGTTAGGCTCTGGCACTCCTGCTTATGACATGTCACTTTCAAAAGCTGTGCAACAGACTTTGCAGCTAGGGCTCATATCCAGGCTCTGCAACGCTGTCAGAATTGCACAAAACATACAGTACAAGGGCACTTATCTCAATAACAGAAAACAACAGAAAATGTTGGTCACGTGGCTGTATGAAAAATAACTGTGATAGATTTTCCTTCATTTTGTTCTGATGATAATAGGGATATGAAGGTTGTACAGCCAGGTGACTGCTTACTCATTGTATAATACAGTTAATGAGCTGCCTTTCTGACATTAGTATAATTTGTCTGGTTCATGATGTACTATAGCACACGCATTATTTCACTAAATGATTTATGGGATCTCTATTATCTTGTAATACGTTTCCTAGGGATGAGAGATGAGATGAGATGGATTATCTTGTGTTTCCTAGCATATTGTAGTTTTGTACATTAAAAATGTAGTTTGCTTATAAGACATCATATTTCATTAACCAATGAGAACAATTTTGATGACAGGTGTCCCTTCATTAATTAAACATTTCCTTGTTTTACTCTTCTAAGTATCTCCAAAATTTTCTATTATTTACAATCATTCTTGTTACTTAATTTCTATGCACAATTCTACAGTATAGCATTTAAATATTAGCTCATACAGATAAAATGCCAGCTTGTGAAAGAAAAAAGAATTAATAAATTGTTGGGATTTTTTATTCATCCATTCCTAGTCTAGAGCAATTCCTAGTCTAGATCAATTTTTTAAGGAGATTGGTCTTGTCCCTAAATTTTACATTGACGTGTCAGTATCTGGCAAGGAGATAGGTCTCAAAATTGCTAAATTTCTTCATCTTTTGTGGGTATTTAAACAGGTGCTGGTTGAGGAGAAAGACACCGTAAGTAATCTTACTATGGTAACTAACTTTTTCCCTGCTGAAAATATGACTTGTTAATAAGCATTATCTCAAATAGACAATTTGTCTATTATCTCAAATAGACAAATTACATAATCTTTTTGCTGAGAAAATGCAGAGAGAGAAAGAATTGGGGAATTGAAGGGAGAAGAAGCCAAAGCATGGGAGGGCAAAGGTCAATGCTAGGAAAAGAAGGTGTTTAGGTAGCAGGCCTTTTTAAAACATACAAAAGACCTCAAGTTATCACACTGGAAGGATGTGATAGAAAGATGGGGCAGACAGAGCCTGGAGATACAACTGGTTTGCTCACATGCTGTGTCTACACCTAGAACCACAGAACCATAGAATCAGAATGGCTTGAATTGGAAGGGATCTTAAAGATCATCCAGTTCCAAACCCCTGCCAGTGGCAGGGATGCCACCCACTAGATCAGAATGCCCAAAGCCCCATCCAGCCTGGCCTTGAATTCTTCTGAAGACGGAATATCCACAGCTTTTCTGGGCAACCCATTTCAGGGCCTCATCACGTCCACAGTAAAGAATTTCTCCCTAACATGTAATCTAATGTGTTTTCATCTCTAAAGGTGTGGGTTTGGTTGTTTTAAACACAAAATTACTCAGTGGAATGCAGAAATAATAAAGAGATATCTTAGAACAAGTTAACTGTCAGTGGTCTGCTGGCTCTGGTTCCCCATTTCTGTCCTGCACTCCAGACCGAGCCTGGTCTGAGTCCAGTCATTGCTGCAAACTCTTGAAGAAATCCCACAATGGATCTTCATGCTACCGGCACCTTGCTTGTTTTGGGGTTTTTCTTTCTGTCCAGCATCAGATATTTCTCTGAATTACCCACACTCCTCTAGTTTTGAGGGACACTTAGCCTTGGACTTCCTATTGACACTTCCACTCAACATAATGGAAAAAATTCATTTTGGCTAGTTGTATTATTTTGATGAACCACTACACACAGTTCTTGCAATGTAATCTACAATGTTGTTGAAATGTGGTCTTTCTTAGCTCTGCTGCTTCTGGGTTTCTATTCTTTTGCAATGCATGTTACTGTTCACAGCAAGCTGACAGATAATATTTCAAATAATTATAAAATTTCCATACTACTCAGTCAAAATGAGGGTCCTTTGGGGTGCACTATCAATTTAAACTTACAGAAATCAAATCTTTTGCCAGAGTGTAGGTATAAGGTAGATTAAATGGAGAGTATTAAAATGTCTTTATAAGTTGTTTAAATTATGTATGAAAAACGAGTTGAATATTTTTACGCCTAGCATGAGATGAACAAAGCTAATTTAGTAAAAAATGTCTCTGACCATGGCAAGGTAATGCAGAATCAGATTAATTTTAAAGGTCTCTTTCAACCCAAACCATTCAATAATCCAGTGATTCTTTGATTCTATTAATCATAAGTCAATATCTAAGCCATGATTTTTCATATAAATGGACTGATGGCTAAAGAAATATAATCAGCATTCATTCTGAGCACACAAAAAAGTACAGCTGGGCAGTGTTTTGTTAAAGGTTGGACTCAATGGTTGTAGAGGTCTTCTGCAACCTTAAGAATTCTGTGATTCTATT
Source organism: Sinosuthora webbiana (assembly GCA_013397395.1). NCBI lineage: Eukaryota > Metazoa > Chordata > Aves > Passeriformes > Sylviidae > Sinosuthora > Sinosuthora webbiana. The sequence goes on along the minus strand of VXBN01017335.1, from coordinate 2,047,621 downwards.
AGTCTACAAATATATTTGGTAAACAGAATGATTGAAAATTAGGTAGCTGTACCTCAAGTTCTCTCCTGTTTTGGTCCATGATTTAACAAAACAAAAAAGCCACTTCTAGAAATTCCTACTGAGAGACTTTTGAAACGGCAAAATATCTGGGTTTATATTTATAATCTTGTTCAGCTGCTTAGACTTTGTTTGGTTTTAAATTAGAAATTTCCAGAATTGTTACCATAGATTGATAATGCACAGTATCATCAAATGTCATGACTTGACATCTGGGGACTATGCAATTTAAAAAAAAAAATTACAATAAATATTTAATCCACTTATTTGTAATGATATGCACTTCTAAAGGAATTGTAATCTAAGTTTATACAATAGTATAAATACTTTCAAATTTTAATTATTACCTCTTTTTGATAAGACATAATTTTTCAATAAGGTTATAGAATAATTTGATTTCCACAACCGTTTCGATTTATTTTCTCTCAGAGAAGCAGGAAAAAAGCAATACAGTAAACTCACCATGGATATATGTAAATTCAATATTTGCAATTAGCAAAGAAAGACCAAAAATTTGCTCACATTTTTTACTTTGTAAATTGAAAATGATGATAATAACTACAGTTTATCCAAAACACCAAGTATGTCAAGAAATGAGATTCCATTTAATTATGACAGATTTTATTGTATATTTACAGACTGTGATGTCTTTTGAATCCTAGTCCCAAAATAAAGACACAAATACATCCATTATCCATTTAGACAGCTAATAAATCCAACCTTCCCCTTAGTTTCCTCAACACAATAGACAGAAAATAAGTTTAATAGTATTTCCAGAGGTTAACATACTCAGCCCTTGGTGAACGAAGTTATGAAGTGAATGAGTTCCAGAATAAAGAACACTCACAGGGAATTGCTCTTTCACTTTACTTCTCTTAGAAAAACCTTTCATTTGGGGAGAAGAAGTGGGAACGATTTTGCTGCAAAGAAAGAGGAGTCCAAGTTAGACTTCAGAAGCAACGTACTATCTGATTTGGCCTAAGAAATTTTATTTTTAGATCTTAAACTTCTGGGAGCAGGTACTAACTGTTACACATTTTCAAAATAAAAAGAGAAAAGGTCTTATGCTTTAATGGAGACAACTGTGGGCTCAAACTCCCAGGTGAAGTAAAGTCTACCATTCTCCCACAAAAAGCTACCCCTCTCCTCAGCAGTATCTATTCATTTTCTATTGGTATATCTATGTGATTCTTCTCCTCTTATACTGGCTTTTTTGTATTCAACTCTGAGGAAAGGCACTTTTTTTTTTTTTTTTT
>VXBN01017335.1:2034658-2046249 GCA_013397395.1 Sinosuthora webbiana | reverse complement strand
TTTTTTTTTTTTTTTTTTCCTTAAATATATGATTTTTTCAGAAAAGTTTGATAGTTACCAGTGATTTGTTGTGGTGGTTGCTTTTTAGTTGTTTTGAGGGTTTTTTTTTAAGTAAATATTTTCTTTTTATTTCTTTTCCTTGATACATCATTTTCCATGAAAAGGCAAAGTGAGACAAAAAGAGAACAACCTACATTTTTGAAATAGTTTTCTCTATTTTTTGTACTCTGTCTATAGATGGAATGATTTTTCTGAAAGACATCTTAAAATGAACTATTTTGAAATGTTTTTAAAATGAAATTCCTTTATGAAACAACTATAATTGGCATGCTGAAATGTCGACACTTTTTTACAAAAAAAAATGTGTTGTGTTTTTTATTTCTATTCAGTAAGAAATCTGAGAATTTTTTAACTTGATAACTATTTGATTGAATTTTTTAATGAAAATTTTATTGGTCTAGAAATTGGTAGGATATTTCTCCATATGACAAAAAATGGTTTATTATCTTTGGTAAATGAGTTTCTTTGATATTACCATTAAGGAAACCCCCCTCCCCCCTAATTGTATTAATTGTCCAAATTAAAATCAGAATTATTGGATTTTCAAATAGCAATTGACAAGTATCAAGTTAATGGTAAAGGGCAATATATTAGCCTAATATTGCATTAAAAGAAAGTTATAATGAAAATAATAGTTTAGTCATTAAAAGAGAGAAATAAGAATTATCTGAGTTTCATTATATGCCATCCACTTCTAGAAGACTCATGCCTAAAGGGTAGGTTACTATTTTGTTGCAGAGGATGTTTTTTGACTCAGCCTTGTGGACATAGTTCTAGGGACACTTTCTTTGCCTTTAAAAAGATGATTAATATGATTCACATTCAAAATGGGCTTTCAGCTTTTCAATAGGACTTCATTTCTAAAAATCAGGTTCCTGTATTCTATGTAGTGGACATTTCATATACGAGTTTTCTCTGCTTTCTAGAAATTTTTTTTTTTTTATTTCTTAATGGAATCTATAGATTCTGCTTGACAACTAGAAAGCAGAATAATTAGCTAAAGGCAAAGGTCCTAATCTTAGGATGTAGCTTTGGCATTACTGGTGGGTTAATTTTTCTTCTTCTATGCTAGGTGTAGATGACTTATTATATTTGTTATATGTAGCATTAACACTTAGCCAGAGTGAAAAATCCACTAGTCAACTAGTCTTCTGTATCTTTAGTGGATTGAGTGTTCTTCCTTGAACATTTCCTGACCTAATTCATAGGATTGAAGTTTTGAAATCCAGTGAAAATCCACTGGCATGCACTGGTCAATTGAAATATCATTAAGGAAAGGGACAGTAAAGGGCACCTTCTACAGGAAATTTCATGTGCAGTGTCTTCCAAGGTCACAATTAAAGGAAAGCTGCAACTGCTGCAGTCATGACTGACATTGCTTATGCATGTGCACAGATCAGGGGCAATAGGACACCAGAGAAACTCAGAAACTGAATTGCTTAAAAACTTGATGATTAGCTAGAACCCGAGGGTGGTCTTTTTTCTTATATTTTTATACTAATATTTCTCTTATATTCTTTATATTACTGTGAATTGTACATGTAAGCATTCACTTCTTGCCTGGATTTCAGCCAAATCCATTATTCTGCATTGGTATTCACTTGTATTCTGCAGTAATTGTCTTTGCATTTCTTTATTCCAAAAGAAGAAGAGTTACACTAGCCAGATCAATCAAGACATCAAATTGAACTTTGAACTCACACTGACAGTATTCTGTGGAAACTGCTGAAATATAAAACATCTCATTGTCTCCCAGATCTTTAAAAGTTTGGGGTTCAGAATCTCAATCACATTAACAGTCACTTTTAGATTAGTAAAACATTTTGTGTGATTAAGGGTCTGTGGAGTACTAGACTTTAGAGATGTACTTAGAGGGATCAATTTTTCACATTTAGAAACTTTTTTGGTTTTATATCCATTACTTAGACAATGATACTGAGAATTACATTTCTTACTTTTTAAATGACAAAAAAGTAAGGCACCCGTAAACAAGGGTAAGATGCATTTTTAAGGAGCTGGAGGAAATGAGAAATGTTCTTTTAATGCTTAAAATTACAGAACAATGAATCACAAGACTGCAAAACAAATCGAAGTGTGATTGGATGCTAAATGGAAAGATACTGCAGCATCTGACCTTGAAAAAAATTGTGTGCAGTGGTGGAGAAATCCCTAAAGTCTTCATCTCAACTTGCCACTGCACCAAGTAAAACATGAGAGACACTAAATTCTATTGATCAAGAAACACAAAACAGATTACAAAAAGTAGAGGCAGTGATGCACAAAGCTCTGATTACATACCAGTAAAGATTTTCTCTGCTGTCATCAGTGCTACTTTTTATTTTTGCCAGAGTTGTCTATTTTAAAATTTTGATTTTAGAAGACTATTTGAAAAACAGATAAAGATGATAGAAATGTGAGTAAGTTTTGGCTATGAATAAAAATTGAAAATACAGTGTGCTAAAAAAGAGACCAAACTAAAATAATGCTTGCAATAACTGAATTAATATGCTATTTCTATTGGTCAGACAGTAACTTTCTGAATCAAAGGAAATTTTCAGAAAAAAAAAAAAAATAAATGTTAAAAGATGAGAGCATATNAGCATATGAAGCACAATGAAGATACAATACTGGCAAAAAAAAAAAAAAAAAAAAAGGCTTAGAATTTTTCTGTAGCACGACTATTCTAATCAAGCTCTGTGGCTTAACTAATCTTTTAATAATGAAAATCTATTCTAAATATACCATTGTTGTATCGTGTGGCAACAGTGTTCATCGTGTCCAGGGAGGTTATAGCCACCGGCAGGGAAACAGATGAGACAAGTCTCTTTGTTAAGCAAGAGAGTCCATTTTATTTCCCTCCTCACCCCGAGCCAGGGAGGGAGGAGAAGGGGAAGAGAGAGAGGGCAAGGGGCGAGAGGTGAGAACCCCACTCCCGTCTCCCCATAAGCAGAGGGTCTGGGGGTGGGGCAAGGGGCAGGTAAGGGCATTGACCTGAAGCCAATGGAGACACACCGAGAGGGAAGGAACCACAAGGCCAAGGTCATTGAGGGGGGGCAGAACCAACCAAACCATTGTGTACAGAGATTACATTGAGTGGCTGAAGGACTTCACATACCATCAAAGAACAACCCTTCTGGAAGTGCTTATCTGCCAAAATCAATGACAACCAAGTCTCCTATTCCTGCATTATATATGTCTGAACTGAGAAATTGTCTTTACAGTTTGAGTTGAGTACCTAACTTCACAGTGAAGGAAATCCTGGAGAGATTACTTAAATGTTGGATAAGATACAGTGAAGAAACTCCAACTGAAGTCCTGCTGTATTGGGTTGGCATGACAAATATGGGTACTGGGAGGGCTACAGGGATGGCTTCTGTGAGAAGCTGCCAGAAACTTCCCTCTGTCTGATGGAGCCAATGCCAGCCAGCTCCAGGTTGAACGGACAGCTGGCCAAGGCTGAGTCCATCAGTTACACATCTGCTGTTTCATATATCTAAATATTAATTTGTTTCCAGAAACTTGGAGTGTATTTCCTTCTGGCTGAGGTATTTGGCCTACTTCAGCAAAACCCTATGTGAAAGTTTATTTTCTTAAATATGTTTTCTCAGTTGTGAATAAACTTATACATTGTGGACACTGTGTACATGTATAACTGTGAAGAGTTTGGTCTTGCAATTGGCATGAAAATAGTCATTTTAAATGATTAATTGTTTCTATCTATTTTATTTTAATATCTCAATAGCACATGTAAAATATAATTGGGATGGGCCTGCTTCTACCAGCAAAACATCATATTCCTTACTCTAAAGGGTTTATCAACAAAAAGGGAAGGGTAACAAAAAGGAACAATTTTTTGACTAAAACAGTGATCAGTTGGTATTTCTGATCAACTACACAGAAAAACTAAAACTTGAAGCTATCAGGGGACAGCTTTTGCATGGTATTTGTATTTGTATTTTGTATTACATATGAAACGACATTTTAATAAAAGCCATCATTACAATGATCAACAAAATTTTTCAACAAAATTCTTTATTATATTCTTTATTATATTCAAGTGCCACAAATTAGGAAAGCAAAACCCAACTGACCAAAAAAACTCCCAAAGCATAAAGAAAAACCAGCCAACCCTTCTCCCACCCCTCAAAAGAAAATCAAACTAAAAATGAAAAATTAAACACCCAGAAGTTTTAGAGGAAAGCAGCTTTTAGGAATAGATAGCAGATTAATTAGAAATTAGCTGTCTCTTGTCTCTGAATAAATAACCCAAACAGTTTCAGAAAATGTTTTTCCTAATTTATCAAATGTGAGTATCCTACTTATTTTTCTCTGCTGCAGAACGCAACTGAGCATATCACTCCAAAACTAAAAAACCAAATTTTTCTTCAGAGCATAGTAGATATTTGCATGGATTATTCACACACACACACACACACAGAGCGTTAACTAGGGCAATAGTGTTTAAATCAAAAGTGAAATAATATGGATCTATCTTTAGAAGTCTTGCCTTTGTGAAATCAAGATAAATATTTTGCTCTTTCAGCACTCCATGATATTTCCTTTGGGTATATGGAAAAAAATATTCTGCTTGATAAAAATTAACTTCTTTATTGCCCAAGTAAAAGGTAATCCATATCATTGAAAGGATTATGTTTTACAGTCTGGTAATGCTCATTGTTTGCATTCAGGACTTAGAGAATTCTTGCGCAGCACAAAAACTACCACAAGAAAACTGAAGCATTTGAGGGAACATCTATTGTGTTTCAAGGGATAGAGAAAGAAAATGGTGTAGTGAGAAAATTTAGAAGAATGTTCAAATAAATAAGCAGAAATTAAGAACCATAATAAAAGTGGAATTCTTTGTAATCTTCTTGGCTTTGCTGACCCCTCACCTTAGATCTTTGCGCACCCGAGTAACCCCATGCTGTAATCCTGCTTTGCTGTGCTGCATTCTTATTCAGATTCCAGAGACCTGACTCCTGATCCACATCACAGTACAGTGACTTCAGGTCTGACTTATTAGAACACTGTGACTTCTTACTGTCATGCAGCTTCAGCTACAGACAGCAGAGTTTGTTCTGGTTCTCATCAATGTAGTAGCTGATTCACCTCATAGCCTGGCTAATACTGTGTGATGCCTTTGCTTGCAGAGCTCAGTGTAATTCGTTGCCTCCCATGGGTTTTTGTGCAAGTGTGTGTGTGTTGTGTTTTGTCAAGTCACACAAAGTCTTAAATATCTGCAAGGTATTAAAGTACTTAATAAGGATTTTAAATGTTTCTTTACAAAATAAACTAAATATGGTCATAGCAATATCCAAAGGAACAAGTTAAAGGAGTCAGTAATAATTGGGAATATAAACATAAAATAAATGTGGGAAATACACCAGAGGCTATATTATGGTAACAAAAATAACCTACACGGAACCACCATTCTCTGTCACTGAGGTCCAAAAGGTATGGAAAGGTCTATGTGCATGCTACTAAATTCTTCTGTCATCTGTATCAAAGCTGCATCCAAAATGCATATTAAGAGTAGTCTCTGAGGTATGCTACCTTGACTGCGCCTTGTAATTTTTTGTGTGAGTCAACATCAAAACCAGGTTATCCAAAGAATATGAGAAGATAGGTAATTGGTCTCAGTGTTTTTGGAAATTCCAAGGAATTTTTGTTTTATTGTATTAAACTGTCTCATAGCTATACATAACATAGTAAAACAAAACCATTATTTAAGATCAAGATGTTCTGACTTTTTAATTAGATATGTTTCTTTCATATGAAAGAAAAACTCTACCAATAGTTTAGTTCAAAGACAATTTTTTTTTTTTTTTTTTTACCAGGATCAAAGAGAAATATTAAATTGAAAATATAAAACACAGTGGAGGGCAATTTTGCATGCTATTGCAGTGATTAGCATACAGTATTTTTCAGATACTGTAATAATTACCTCTTTGCCAGAGATACAGGAAACAGAGTCCCCAACCTTTTCTGTAGAACATATCATACAGGAAATAGGGATCTGTCATAATAGTTCACCTATGACTGAATAAATAATTTCACTAAACTAGCCTACCTGTGAAAGTCCTAATGCTGTGTCCTGCATACATCTGTGTAATTTCTCTTGTATCATTTCTCCTGTATAAAAAGAATGGTTTTAAATCACCATTTTATAAGAGATAACATCTCCTAGGACATCTCATCTTACACAAAAAGCTCCACCACAAATGAAACACTGACCTATAGTGTCATCTTTTCATTTGCAATTGAACAGCAATTTTAGACTATATCCCACTACTGCAAAAGCCTTCCTTTGAAAATCCCTCTGACTCATGGTTATCCTGCTATCAAAATTCAACTACTGCTTCAGCTGTCCCAGACTTACTGAGCTACTTTTGACCTAGAACTGATACTGTCACAACTATGGGGAAAGCTCCACAAAGCAGAAGAAATAAATGATCATTTTTCTGTTTGTCATTTGTCTGAGGCCGACTTTGAGTAGCTTAAAACAGACAGAAAACTGGCCCACATAAAATTCATTATTGTCTGAGCTTTTTTTGGATATTTTCTCAGTATTGCAGCTAGAGGTCCTTGATGAAAGTGGAAGCACGCATCCAAAAGTCTAGTTCCTTTTTTTGTCAGTGGTTCATGGAAGTTAATAATATTATTCCCAACTAAGAAAAAAATCAAATTTTTAAAATTTATTTGACATATGCTACTCTTTTGGTTGTTTCACTATATATATTCTAAAGAGAACTTAAATACTGTTGTCTTGATTTTTTCTTTTTGCAGAGGTTTGTCTGAACTCTTACGTATCCTAGTACCTTGTCAACTCTTGTTTACTGAATTAGTCAAGAAGAATAAAATTCTTCTTTTGTAGTCTCAGGGTTTGTAGACATTTCACTTCTTTACATACCCTTTAAAATGGCTCAAAAATAAAGGCAAGGTTTGGTCTGTATTTTCAGAATGTTATTAATTTTGGTTTTGTCCTTGTCTTTTAAGCAGACAGAGATAAAACGGTGTATCACAAAATGGCTGAATCGACTACAGTCTCTGAGTGAAGCAGCATTACTTCTTTTGCAATTGTATACTTTTAATATCTTTGTAAATTTCTTTTGAGATAAAAAACTCAGTTTCTGTTAAATTCTTAATAAATAGCATCTAAGATTCATGCTTCAAGATAAATGTTGCTATACCAAAGGACTCTTTTTTTAGAAAAAAAGAACAGAATACTTCTTAACATTAAATCCCAAATGACCTTTAAATCACTAGCAATGATATCACTTCATGCTATAAAAGTGTATCTTAAAAAAAAAAGTGTTAGTAAAAAAAAATTTTTTGGACAAAAATGAGAAAAAAAGATAATAAGAGATTTAGAAAACAGGTAAAAAATACAAAACCAGGAGGGTCTCATTTGAATTATGAACGTAGATTTAACATTGTCTGTCAGGAATAATATTATTAAGATCAGAAGATCTACACAAGTGTGAATTACAGGACCCCACAAAATGAGTTCCTACTTTAGCAAGAAGGCAAATTAAACAGTTCAGATATGTAGCACAAAAAAAAAAATCTGAATGTGATAAGAAAGATGACTCCCAGCTACCAATTAAGGGAGAAATAGGCAGACAGAGTTGTAATGAAAATAAAACATTCAAAATGCATGAAGACATTATATAACCTTTTGAAGCATGTGATGCATTCTAGCAAAATATATTTGCAGAACAGGAAGATTCAGATAAGAGCAATAAAAAGTCAACATTTGTGAATAACCTCCAAAGTATTTCAAAGTTAGACAGAACTTAAAACTCCTGTAGAAAACTTCAGAAATATTGGCTTTTATCCTGTAGCTGAAAATCATGCTGATACTGGAGAATTATTTTCTTCCCTTTTCCTTTCTTTTCTTTTTCCTTTATCTTGCTTTCCTTTATTTCCCATCTACTTCCCCTTCTATTTTCTCTCCCTGATTAAAAAAAAAAAAAAAATATCACCAAAACAATGCATTCCTCAATATGTAGAAATGAATACCATTCTGCTTGATCTAAAGATCATGGTTAATGTGAGATATTCATCAACTGAATGAAGTATTTAACTATGCATTTTAAGCTCCAGCTTTAACTCTGCTACTAATTAGTGCTAATTTAATGACCTCACAGCAAACACCCTCATTAATGCAGGATCAGCTACTCTTGAGCTCCTTATCTTGCTTATTACTTTTTACGTAGTGCTTATATGCATAGAACAAGAGTTGTATTTAACTAATGGGAACCCATTTACATACCAAGATGTAGATACAGATTGAACTAGAAGACTTTAAGTGCAGTATAACTGGGAATAGTTTTATCATTTGTAAATTCCTTCCTACTTAGGATTTCATCCCACTCTTTCCAATAAAAGCTGGTACTTTCTGGGTTTCCATCCTTTTTAAAATTATTTCTCTTTTTACACACACGTAAGTATTTAAAGCAGGTTCATAAGCTTTATTTCTTTTTTCTACTCACTTTCTGGGAAAGTCTTAAAAGTCATATGTCTGAGTTTATCATCCCTTACTATATTCACACATGTCCATGTCACTATCTCCTATAATTATAGCAGATATTTAAAAAATACAAATGTAATATATATTTCTAAAGTGCCCTGCAAACAGAACTGAAATCATATTGCTCATTGTTCTGGCTGAGCATAAACAGTGGTGGATAGTTAGCTCAAAGTAAACAGCAGTCAATATAATAACTATATCAAAAAGATAAGATTATCATGTAGGCTGGAAGTTTTATTAACCATGCACTGTCAGCTTAATACTTCCTGTGATAGGACATCATTACAGACTTTTAGTGGTGATTTGAACTTTTGGACAGAAATATTGGGAAATGTCAGTCAGTCCCAGATAACATTTGGGAATCACTTTTTTTCTAGTGACTCTGTCTCCATCATCAGATGAGTAAATATGCATTTGTAGGAACAGAACTAGAGTGGGGGAATCTACTCCTATATGTGTTTCAGAATTACAAAGGAAGACTGACACAAAATAAGTTTTCTTCATGCTAAGTCTGATGCAGATGCTCTGAAAGTCTTAGGTTTTTTGGAAATGCCCATGAGAACAAAACAGAGATGTACAATTCTAATAGGAGGAAGCAAAGATAACAGTCTTTATTTTGGCACTGCCTGCCAAATTAGAGAAAGCATCATTCAACTAAGGTTTTTGAAAAGAACAGAAAAGGTTTTTTTTCAAGTAGCCTGACAGCCTTGTACAAAAGGAGAACTTGATTCAGAATAAACATAAAGGAAGAACAAATAAGGTTAGACAGTTACAGTATAACTCTCTGGAAAAGAATATTCAGAGTTTAGGGAGAGGTAGAAGCATGCTGGAAACACTGACAGTTCCTAGAGAAAGTAAAGCCAACAAGGGCAAAGTCACAAAGAAGAAGCAGCAGTGTGAGGTAAGAAAAGGTCAGAAGTTCTGACATTCGCCCTTAAATGAGCATACCTGGAAGGAAGTTTCCTTTGATATTAAAACAGATTGATTAGAGTTTGTCAGAATGTATGCAACAAAGCATTGAAGATCCAATGATGTTTTATAAGAAGGACTTTTGAGGTCAGCCATTACAATACTACATCTTTGTGCTATATACCTGACTGTAGAAGTACAGAAAATGCTTTAAGCATGGACAGGTACTTTGGGTGACTTAAAGAAAAACAGAGGGAATACATGAAAAGGATCCTTAGGATTTATGGAATGAATATTCTCAGGAAATATGTGCTTAATAAAGTAATACAAACCTATTGCATGTTAGTCATTTAAATACTTAGATAAAAAATTAGACATTGATACTCAATATTTATATTCTAATTTTTTTCAGATAATGTCTAGCCATTCCTGAAACTGAGAAAAATCAGGCTGTATTTCAGCTTAAAACATTTTTGACAGAACTAACTGCATATCAACTTTAATTTTATTCCTATATTATTGAAAACCGTTTAAACCTGAAAAAGATTAAAAAATCTGAAACACAATTGCTGTAATTTTTGCTTTACATGCTTCCATGGGCAGCCTGTCTATACCCACATTACCAACACAGCAGCCTTGTGGATGACAAGCAAACAGGATTACAGTGCTCTCAGCTACTGCTCTTTTAGAACAGAGACATAGTCTTGATGATTCTGATTAAAAAAAAAGAAAATCCAGCCTTAAATGGTATGCTCCATTTTTTTTTGTTTGTTTGTTTTTAATTATAAATCCTTGACTCTTATTAACAGTTTCTTAGCACAGACTTGCCCAACATTCAGGATGTTGAAATGCAGGCAAGCGATGAAGCCACAGACTTGGCTGTACTTTCTTGAGAAGCAGGTTTCATTTTATTTAAGCAGAGCCAGTTAAAGCATGATCTGTACTGTTGCTGAGCCCATCCCTTTAGCAAGTAGGGATCCTTTGGGATTCAGAAGATAACTACCTTCAAGAACAGTCTGTGCTTCTCCCTGCATAGGAATGAAGCACTGCCAGAGGGTAACAAAAGCATTTCCCCACCACCTATCACACAGGAAGACTGCATGAAATACATCTTGATGGAAAGCTAGTGTATTTTTTGCTACATCAATTGAGGAAAGGATGTCCTAATAAATTTTTGGTTAATAATTAAAATATAATGGTGCAATAATTATATTATATAAAATATACCTGTGGTTATTATAACTGAGGATGTTCATTTAATGACTTATAATTTATGCACTGATAATATTGTCGGATCCTTTTTTGCTTGCTGTGTCAGAGGTTGGACTGGTATATATTTCCCTTGTGGTCCAATATGGAGAATAAAGAAATATGTTAAGAACAAAGAGTGCTACTGATGGTGATATTTAAATAATACCAAAGGTGAATAGAGCGAATCCACAAATGTTACAACATTCTTTCTAGATGAAATAATGTTTTGTCATTTGAAAAGCAAAAGATAGTTTCTAAGGCTTTTCCTTGTGTAAAAACTCAGGAGGTCAACCTTTGTTTTTGCTTCAAAAAAACCCCAAAATGTTGGTTTTGTTTGTGTGACGAAAGTTCTAGTGCATTTTACCAAACTATTTCTAGGTGCTTTTTTGTAGCTATCCACATCCACACCTTTCCTTTGGTTTAATTAAACACGTTCTCCTTAGGCTTATGTGGTCAAATAAATGACAACTGTGATTATAATCTGAGTGATCTATGTTTAAAAAGAATTACCTTTTTCTCTATCTTTCTCATAATCGATGCATAAACTTGCATCTCTTTATGAGAGCACTAGATATTGATGACTGTTTGCAAACTGTCCTGTATGTTATGAATTGTTACGCTTGAATGCTACTGTGTAACTAAAACATATTTCAAAATTATCATCTGTATTTTGTAATGCTTATTGGCTTATTGATTAACTGTACTATTTAAAAAACAGCAAAAATTGCATAGAGTAAGCATATTTTATTCTTCCTGTTCTAGAATCAAGGTTCAGATCTACAAAAAATTCACATGTATATAGAACAATGACAAAAAAATATCCATCATATCATTCACT
>VXBN01017335.1:1983419-2032148 GCA_013397395.1 Sinosuthora webbiana | reverse complement strand
TGCCCCGCCCGCCCCGACCCCCGCCGGGGCCCAGACACGCGGCCGCCCGTGCCGGACTGCAGCCCGGCCTCCTCTGCGGGCAGCGGCTCCCGGAGCCCGGCCGGGCCCGGCCCCGCTGGGGACAGCGGCGCCTCGGCCGGGCTCTCCTCAGCCGCCCAAGTGTTACCTGCTCGCCCGACGGGGGAGAAAGAGCAAGTCTCCAACCCAGCTTCAGCTTTTATATGGGTATTACCAAAAGTCGCCTGCCGTTTTCTGAATGGTCAGAACTGCATGTGAAATCCAAAACCTGACCCCCATAGATGCCTGTCCTTTCCATAGAATTCCAAGGTCCTAGCAGAGAGATACTGTTTCAACCCATGACAAGGTGTCTGGTAGCTGGCCCTATGATTTTATGAAATTCCTCATGAGGGGAAGAGAAGAGGCAGGTATTGATCTTTTCATTCTCATGACCAGTGACAGGATCTGAGACAATGTCATGGACCTGAGTCAGGGGAGGTTTAGGGTGGATATCAGTACAAGATTCTTCACCCAGAGGGTGGTTGGGCACTGGAACAGGCTCCCCAGGGAAGTGCTCATGCCCTCAAGCCTGACAGAGTTCAAGAAGCATTTGGACAGTGCTCTCAGACACATGGTGTGATTCTTGGGGTGTCCTGTGCAGGTCCAGGAGTTGGACTCGATGATCATTTCAGCTCAGCAAATTATATGATTCTGTGGTTTATTAATGTAGATTTTATGTCAGGTATCTGTTCCAAGAAAAATGAATTTAAATAATTATTTTATATTTAAAGAGCTAAGAACTAAGTATATTGTGAGTTTCTATTTAATCGAGTATTATATCATGTGTATCATTATCAGTTACTAGTTTATAATATTACTATATCAATTAAAATAATATTTGACACACAGATTTTTTTTTTTCTGATTCTATCCCATATTTATGCTGGAGCTGAATTTCATCCCATATTTATAATCCATCTGAAGAACACAAGCTCCTAAAAAGTCCACAAAAAGGTCATTAACTTCTGAGAGATGATAGAAACACTGGTGAGAAAAGGATGATTCACAAGGCCTTGCCTACTTTTCATCTAAGTAATGTTCTTGGCAGGGTGAACACTTGTCTGATTTGGAGAAGCAACAAATGACTTTGAAAATTAACCAGAGTCTAGACTACTCAATGAAGCATATATTATTCCTTCCTATTCTCTATAATGGAGGAATTGCTGCTTGAATGGTTTCCTCAGCTTAATCAGCAAATCTATCTTCCGTACTTTTCTAGTGGTAGAACAACTTATATTTATACCTTAATTTTTCTTGTTCTCCAAAATTTAGATGCAGCCTTGATTTTCTTTGTTACCATCACTACATAATGAATTATATATCATTAGTGCTTACATCCACTTTCATTTTGATTTGAAACTTAAGATATTTTTTTAAAAGTTGCTATGGACGTGATTTTACAGATAAACAAAGTAAGCTTGCACTTCAAAACAGGAACATTTGTGCAAGAAAAAAATATTTTTTAAGTATGTTCTTGTGTTTTTGAATAAACTGTATCTTCTGGAAAAAAATGAATAATCTCAGGAAAAATTGATGTTTCACTAGGTCTGAAAAGAAAAGAAATCTCAGAAATTAGTTTGCAACAGAAGCTTAGACAGCTGGCCATTTTACAATTGCAGTGACAATGTCTTAATTGACCACAAAGTCTTAAGAGCAAAATTGTAGACTTTCACTGCATTTATTCACTATTTATACCTCAGAGGTACAAATAACACATGAAGGAAGAGTCCATCAGTATGATAGGAAAGGATAATTTTAATCTATGATTTTGCCATAAAACTAGAGATTGTTTGGGGGGTACATCCTATAATTATTAACCAATTTAAGGTACTGAAATCTGCTGGCATTTTCTTTTTTTTTTTTTGTTTGTTTGTTTGTTTGTTTTGTTGCTGTTGTTGTTGTTGATTTTCTTGTTGTTGTTGGTTGGGTTTTTTTATTTTGGTTTACTTTTTTTTGTACTGATTATGGACTGTTGCGCAGGTCAGAGTTACTTAGAAAAGCTGCATTTGTTGTGCTATGCTCCCAGTCAAACACATCCCCAACTAATATACAGGATGGGAGGATGCATTTGAAGAGACATAAACTCTTTCTACATCTTACTCCTTATCCTCCTAGAATCCTGTATCTTGGGAAAATAAAAAAGATGGGTATTCCTAAGACACAAATCCTACTCATGTTGCATACTTCATTAGATGGAAATTTTAAAATATGCTAGTCAAATTCTCCTGATGCCTGTTTGCCTCTCATGCACAAAGGTACAAAAACAGACTGCTAAATGATAACTTGTTTTGCCAGCCCCATTTGTTTCCTTTCATATTTATTATCCACTTAGCTTCTAAACCACCTCTCCATCTCATATATTTGAATTTTCCTACATAGAGGACTTAGAATGGTTTTGTCTGCATTATTTTAATTTGTTCAAATTTATTCAATTTACGTATTCATTTTCCAGATTTCATTTGTCTGGTTAAATTACCCATTTTTTATGTTCTCTAAAAGTCCAAGAGAATATTATAAAGAGAAGCTTTACCACTGTAACAGGGCTTTTGCAAAAATGACAATTTAGCATCTATCTAAGAATTTGCAATCAGCTTCTTATTGCTAGCAGATATTGCCTTCTGAATAATCTTTCTAGGCTCTGTACATAGGCCTTAGCCCATGGTACATCTATGACCATACACACCTATATTAAATGTTCCTGTAATAGTTTCAGTAATTGATTGCTCCAGTACTGTTTCTAAAGAACATCTTTTCTTGTTGGAAATCATCATGCTCCAGCTCCCATCGTTGGATCTTTTCATATTTCTCTCTGATATACTAAAGATCTCTTTATCTGAGAGCTCTTCCTCAGTATAGCAAATACACCAAGTGACAGAAATGGGAATTATACCCCACAGCCATTTTGTGTTTAGAATTACCAACACAAACAATTAATTTGTTAAATCAATATTAATAAAAAAATTGATTTGTATAAATTATGGAACATTAAAATATTATCCTAAATACGAAGATGGTGAGAATACTTGCATCACAAATATATAGAATCCCTCATTTCTTTGTGAACAAAACAAAAAGTTAGAAAGAATGGTCAAATTTAATTTCAAGAAATTGGTTATTCAGTGAGGGTTTTCAATGGCTCTATCTTTACTTCATAAAAAATGAAAGAAGGGGATCCTTCCTAATTACTTCTTTAAAGTTTGTGCTATATTCTTCCTTATTATTTTGTTTTGAATGCTAAATACGAACAATTCAAACAAAAGACATCCCCCCACACCCAGTATGCACATCTATCCCTTAAAATTACATCTTTTAAGAAAACTGTTAGTGATTAAGATAAGAAGGGTGAGGAATCAAAAAAGATGTGCTAAAGAAACCCATGTTAAATGTCTCATGGTGACGTCCTTAGCTATGATTAAATGGAATAAGCTCTGAAATCCTTAGTACATGAAGTCCTTGACCTGTTGCAGCAGGTCCAGAAACGGCCACAAAAATATTAGAGGGATGGACCACCTGTCCTATGAAGATGGACTGAGAGTTGTTGGGGTTGTTCAGCCTGGAAAAAAGAAGGCTCCAGGAAGATTTTGCTGCAACCTTTCAATACTTAAAGCAGAATTATAAAAAAGAGGGGGACAGATTTTTCAGTAGGACCTCTAGAAATAGGGCAAGCCGTAATGGTTTTTAATCCAAAGGTGGTAGATTCTGACTAAATATATGAAAGGAATTTTTAATGATCAATGTGGAGAAGCATCTGAATGGCTTTCGCAGAGAGGTGGTGATTGCCCCACTCCTGGAAAGATTCAAGGTCAGCTTGGATGGGGCTTTGAGTAACCTCATCATGTCCAAGATGTCCCTGCTCATTGCAGAGGGAGGTGAACTAGAGGATCTTCAAGGGTCCCTTCCAACCCAAACTATTCTATGATTTTATAATTCTATGAAGATGACCAGGGTCAAGCAGGTTTTGTTTGGGTTTTTTGTTTGTTTTTCTTTATTTTTTTAATCTGTTTTGGGAGACACTAGTCTATTTTACCTGAATCGTATATTAATAGAATTAATTAAAAAAAAACCCTCATAGACATTTTACAGATTTTTTTTTATTATTAATTAAGATCTAGTATGCAAAATGCACATTTAGCATACTTACCACCATATTTTAATGTTTCTCAAACAGCATTGTTTGGACTGCCCTTCCTAAATTATAAAAATTTCTGAACACTGAGATATGTAATAAATTTTTAGTGCTTCTACAACCAAATTCAAATGAAATTTGTTCTAATATGCAAATTGATCAGTAGAATGAGTCTTTCTTTCTTCTTACCTTTCCTTGAAAACTATGAAGTATTCACAAAAGGATGACTAACAAAAATGTATCTTGATTCTTGTGATTGTATAATGCAAATTAGATTACTACTTCAAGTTACAGTGAAGATATAATTGTATTCGTTCCATATGGTTAGGCTCATTAGAACAGAATTTTAAAACAAGGAAATTAAGACAAATCTGCTTACTATGTGAGATATTTCAGACATATTCTGATGATGAATTCAAACTGAATAAAATTGCATTAATCGGCAGCCTTGGAGAACACCTCTTGTTATGCAGAAAGAAAAGAAGGTTTTTTATTCCCTAAGCAAATTATTTTTTGCCTTGAATCCTCATATTCTGTTGTTTATGATAATAAGTGCTGGTCAGAGCACTGGGGACTGGTTGTAGGAAGATGCCCAAAAAGCATCAAAAGATAATCAAAGAAAAAAAAAAACAAAAAAAAACCAAAACAACAACAACAACAAAAAAAAAAAAAAAAAACCCTGATTCTTTTCTGTCCATGTATCGGCAACTCAGTATAGCATTTGCAGAGAAAGACAACATGCAGCATCTTATCACAAAATTTGACAGGATGAGGTCTACTTGTGTCCTGGTTTCAGTTAGGATACAGTAAATATCTTCTCAGCAGCTGGTACAGTCAACACACAGTCAATATTTTTCACATATATGATCATCCTCAATCCAGCATTGTGTTCTTTTAAAAAAATTAATAGCATCTTCCAGTAATATACACTAGTTTATTTTGTTATGGTTCTACCACATCTAAATGTAGATTCACAGACCACATATAGTAGGAAAAATAAATTCATCAGAAACAACTGAAGAATTTATTAATTATCCTAATTTCCTCTTTATTATATTGAGAATACAGACCTATGTTAAGACATTCACCATTTGTGCCATAATCTGACAGAAGTAGCTATATATAAAAGGGAATAATTTAGATGGAGAAAAAAGCCCACACCTTCATATAAGCAAATTCATTTTTCCTCTAAAATGCACCTGTTCCTTCTTCTGCAAATGGCATATCCTTTCCTGCTATTATGAATGAGCTGTATGACTTTTCCACTGCTTTGTGACTGTGTGATTGAATGAGTCTTGAAACTAAACGTTAATGAGGCAAAATGGATTCCTGAGTGTCATAAAGAAATTTTTATATACAAAATATTTACTAAACTATACTAATCACTTCTCACCATATACTTTTACACCTTCTTAGTTTACTTTTAAGGAAGAGCTGTATCATCCACATTCTGCTGAAAATCAGCACTTGTGTTGTATAGTTATAATAACAAAGAGAAACTCGTACAATGATTCTGAACCGGCCCTAATATAACTACTCTCAGAAAATATAGCTGCTACAGGGTTTATCAGCAGTGTACTCAAGAGTGCTGAGATCTTTCCTTTTCAAAGACAGTATTTATCTGTTTTTTCTCTGGTCTACTTCCCCTTTATGAAATCACATTTGTCCATTCCTTTCTTATCCTGTAGGCTGGCACAGTAAAATGGCTTCTAAATTTAGCATTAAATATTTCTATTGTATGCTTCCAGCTCAAATTTCCAGTTGCAGAACCAAGCTCTGAAGCTCAGTTCCATTCATAGTGCATGAGCTTAGAGGCCCAGACATGAGAGAAAATGCACAGAAGGAGGGTAAAGAAGTTCCACAGGACATAAGACATTTCTTATCCATAGCTCTGTTTTTCATCTTCAAGATTTGCTTTATCGTCTAGGGCTCATAATGGAGTTTGGTATAGACATTTTGCTGGATGGCTATGAGACTGCCTGACACTATTTAAAAACTAATGTCAAAGTTAGAAAACAACTAGAAGGGCTGTTTAGTAACTTCTTCTTTCCCATTTAATTATCTGATTATTTTCTTTAGTACAGTTCTCAAAATAGGTCCACAGGTCGACTTGCATATAAATATAAATCTAAATCCTGTGTAAGGGCTTGTATTATTAAGAGGTGTGTGAATTACCCTGAAGATACGCTAGTCGCACAGCAATTAGGTTTCCAAACTCTGAAGTGTCCAGCTTCCTTTTTGTGGTCATATAAACAAAAATTTAATGCTGTGATACCAAATTAGGCTAGTATCTCCCTTGTACTAGAGCCTGTTTGTAACTCACAAAATATTCATTTACGTATTCATCTCAGCTGTGGTATTCAAGAAAATAATTATGTTTAGAACATGATTTCATTATCTTCAGCCAGTAGATACAGGTTTCACCTGAGATGGAGATTGCCCTTCTGAGTATTTTTTTTTTTAAATGCAACGTTCAGTAATCCTATTATATGGAAAAATTGAAACAATACCGGAAAAAGGGAGTATCTTAACTAATTACAGACATCTCGTAAGAATTTGAAATTCTCCCGTGTAATAGTTCTCAGGTGTCATGGGTTGAAACAGTATCTCTCTGCAGGGACCTTTGGATTCTATAGAAAGGACAGGGACCTATGGGGGGTCAGGTTTTGGATTGACATGCAGTTCTGACAACTCAGACAACAGAATGCGACTTTTGGCAATACCCATATAAAAAGCTGAAGCTAGGTTGGAAATGCTCTTTTTTCTCCTGTTCGGCGAGCAGGTAACACGTGGGCTGGCTGAGGAGAGCCCGGCTCAGGCCCTGGCTGCCCCCAGCGGGGGAGCCAGCTGCCCCAGCTGCCCGCAGAGGAGGCCGGGCTGCAGTCCGGCACGGCCGGCCGCGTGTCTGGGCCCCGGCGGGGATCGGGGCGGTCTGGGCAGGACCGTGCCCCGGCCCCCCTGGTTGCCGGCACCTCGGCCCAAGGGGAGGATGGGATCCCTTCCCCCCCGCCTCCACCCAACGCTGGGCTTTACAGAGCAGCTGCGAGAGGCTCACGCCGTCAGATCCAGGGGTGGAAGGATGAAGAATCCATCAGCCTCCCTGTGAAAAACGAGGTTCACTTTCTATGTAAAATTTTTAAAAAATAAATTTAATAAAAATGATAAGACAAACGAGATAAAAAAAAAAGCAAAGGACGGCCGGCCGGCCGGGTGATTTGGCACTCAGCCAAGTCCACACTCTGCTATATCAGAGTCATACTTTAAATACTCTTTCTATTGCATCAGTCTGTTGAATATTCATATTTTTCTATAAACTAGTTTCCTTATCTCCGGAACTCTTTTGCATGGCCCTTCCTTGGGTCCACCTTTTTAGAGCATGTGTGTTTCTTGCCCGTGTCTTCGTTATCACCTCCAGTTTGGGCTTTGGTCCATGCTTTCTTCAGATGGTAGATGCTTGATAGTTAGTATATCAATAGCAGAGTCCCTTTTTGCATGTTCACTGGATGTTATTTCGACTAAACAGACAGTTCAAGCAAATAGCAGAGTCTTTTTCACATGTTCATTGGAGGTTATCCCGGCCAAACAGACATACCACTATGCTTAGTTCTCTTTACTAATAGCAGAAATAAAAGAACAAACTTATATCTTTACCACCACATTGTTAATCATATAACACACATCTTGCGGAAAGCCAATCCTATAATATACATTTATAACACTCCCCCCACCGGCATGGCTTTGAAACATTTCCAGCTGCCGCACAGTGATCACCTGACCGCCAGAGGCCTCGGCGAGCTTTAACTCTTTCCTCAGATTGAGACTCTACCCCTTCTCGGAGATGAGAGAAAAAGCCAAATTGGAGACATGTAAAACGACAATATGGAGACAGATTTCAAAGTCAGTAAAGGAAGAGTGACTTTTAAGTGGTGGAGATGATGAGTTGCCTTGGTTCTAGGATGAAAAATCTCCTATGGATTATGGTAACAGGACAATCTTTTAAATTGTGGACATTATAAATTGGGGAGATGATTTGTGGATTTGAGCAAAGGTATCTGTGATGAGCTTGAGTAAATATTTTTGTGCCCCCATGAGGGGTTGAACAGAGAGAGATGAGAAGAAGCCCTTTGCCAGTAAAGAAGTGAGAAGACTATCTTCTGTTCCCTGAGTTGAAAAAAGATCCTTTGTTTTTTCTGAAACAGCTCGTTTTTAAAAGGTACCACCCCAATTTTGTGAAGTCCATGGCCCATAGGTAGTCATGGGAAAGGCTACGTGATATGGGAAGGTCCACAAATGCAGATTCTCTGGGCGGGCTGCTTTTGGTAAAAGTTACTAAAACCAGAGGAGTGACTTCTCTCTCAAAGACTGAATGAAAGATTGTTCTATAAGTAGTACTGACCTGGAATTCTGAGTTTTGCCTCTTTACATTGTAGAAAATGAATAGTTTGTAGTGGGAGAGAGGGTTGGTTTTTAGAAATTAATTTGTGGTTTTCTTTTTTTTCTTCTTCTTCTCCTTCTGTATATTAATAAAATCTATCTGGTTTTGCTTCTAAGTTGAGCCTGCTTTTGCCTTTTTCTCCCAAATATCCTATCTCTTTAATAAGCAAACCTAAACCACAACATCAAGGAACTACTACCCATTCATGAATAACTCAACCAAACTATTTAGCAGAGAAGCATTGACTGGCTTCTTGTTAACATTTATGAAATTTCATATATATTAGATATTTCCCCAGGTTTTTATTAGTTTTGTACTGAAAACCACCTCAGTTTCCTTTCTGGAGTCAAGTACAGTGGCATGGGATTTTCTGTATCATATTTTAAAAAGTCTATGGATCAACTTCTTGGTAAGTTACAAACACTTTTTGTCTTATGTATTATTCCAAACTGTTTAAACGGCTAACTTCCAATAACATAATATAAATTCAGTGCAAATGACTTCCTGAATAGTCCAGTAAAAGTTTTATTTAGTACAAGTTTAGAATTTCAAATTTGCTTCAATTTCACTTAAGGAATGAGTTCTCACTGATTTTAATGAGATTAAGAAATGGTAACTCTTCCCTCATGCAGGATGATTGTCTTTAATAATTAAAAATAAGATTATTCATATAGAATAAGTTCTTCAGTGTTTATTTTCTTAATAATAGTTTTCTGATCTTCTATTTTTGGAAGATGTCTAATGAAAAGAATCTTTAGTCTAAAATAAGAAAAAGTAAACGTCACATATCTCTGAACAATCAGAGAAAATTATTTTAGTAGAAAAAAAGAGAAGTTTATTATTTATGAAATAAATGAGGGTGAGTACATAAATGCATATTGAATGTTTTGTTTGGCTTTGCTGCCTAATATATTTGTTAAAATATTGCTAAAACCTGCAAAATATTTTTAATTTATTATATTTTTCAAGCATTTATTGTAAATACAGAACTGGAGCTGGGACTTGATGATTTTCTTGTCTAATAAGATCCAATATATTGTTACCTTTGAGTATCTTTCACTGTCAATTTTCAGATTCTCTTAACTTTCACTCCCTCCTCTCATCTCTGATGCAATTTAATCTCTTATCAGAAACTCAAGCTGTCTCCTTTCCTCTCTCCTTCCCTCTCCTCATTCCCTTGTTGCTCTTCAGCTTTAGATCAGTCACAAACACTTTGATGATATCATCTTCCTTCCGTATTCTCTGATAAAAAAATGTTTCTTTTATGTGCATTTCATTTTCTAATGTAGTGCAGTAATGTTCTAATTTCTGTAACATGCTCTTGCAATTCACCTTCATCTGCTTGATTTGACTGGAAACTATTAAACACATCAAGTGTTTCAGGGCTAGCTATAATGAAATATGATATTATCTGCTGAGTTTTACTACTTTGTGGCACATACCTCCTTCAGACATGAAATAAACTGCTGTTTAAATCTTCTCCATGTTTTTTAATACTACCATAATGCTCTGTCCTTTGAGCATTTTCATTACTTTATTTTTCTACTCAGGATGTTTATAAAACAGTAATCATTCTGCTAATGTCTTGTGATTGTTGAGAATATGTTATATCAGCAGGATTGCAGTAATAGAATAAGATCCATCCCATTACAGCTCTTCAACCTTGCCCTGCCTTGTAACCATGCTAAGAGGCTTTGCTGATACACCATGTTCTTCGTTTACATGAACAGACCTGGGAGAAGGTGCACTCACCAGGACTTATTGTACAGTTCCAGAAAATCACCTTCTAGTTGATCAAAGAGGAATCAGTCCCGGGTGAATATGTCAATTTATGTTGCAGTTGGATATTAAGCCTTTTTATTCAGATCATCTACACCCTTGCTATTTTCAAAGTTTTTAAAAAAGTGGGGATTCTTCAGTGCCAATTTAAGATCCAGCTAAGAGACAGATTGAATCTATGCTTATTTAAATTCTAGGACATACTTGTGGCAATAATCTAGTCCATGATGACTGCTTTTTTATATCAGACTGTCTTTGAGGTAGAACAGCCTTCACTTTCTCTCTTTTAATGTCCATTAACATTGTGGCTACTGGTGCCTGTACTTCCAGACCATAGATATGTAGAATTCCTCAAATTTCAGATGGCTTCTGTCTTTATGCCATGATGATCTGGTTGTCTCATTGCAAACTGGAGCTCATTTGGGATCTGATTCAATATCAATGTCCCACAGTCTAGGAGAGGATGCTTGGGAAGACCTTTGTTTCATATGGGATAACTGACTTTAAATGTGGCACTTTCTGCACAGATAGCGACCCTGACTGCAGGAAAGGAGGGAGGTTCAGAAAATCATCTGCTTTTACGCATTTTTAGTACACACCCTACCCAACTACATACATTGCTTCTTTATTTCATTCACCAGTGAACATAGTTCCTTCGTACTCCCATCACACAATATTTAATTCCTCCTTTTTCCACCAAATTAAGCTTCTATGATGCAGATTCCAAGAAATAGTTATGTCTCAAGTCTTGGGGTCTGAAATGCTTAGAAGCTTGCCTCAACACCCCCCTGCAATGCTACAGGCTGGGGACAGACTGGCAGAAAGGGACCTGGGGGTACTCGTCAACAGCCAACTAAACGTGAGCCAGCAGGGTGCCCAGGTGGCCAAGAGGGCCAGGGGCATCCTGGCCTGGATCAGGAATAGTGTGGCCAGCAGAAGCAGGGAGATCATTCTTCCCCTGTACTCAGCACTGGTCAGGCCACAACTTGAGTGCTGTGCCCAGTTCTGGCCCCTCAGTTTGGGAAGGACGTTGAGATGCTTGAGCGTTTCCAGAGGAGAGGAACAAGGCTGGTGAGGGGCTTGGAACACAACCCCTGTGAGGAACATCTGAGGGAGCTGGGGTTGTTTAGCCTGGAGAAAAGGAGACTCAAAGGTGACCTTATCACTCTCTATAACTTCCTGAAAAGTGGTTGAAGTCAAGTGGGGGTCAACCTCTTCTCCCAGGAAACCACTGAAAGAACAAGAAGACAGAGTCTTAAGCTGCGCCAGGTGATGTTTAGGTTAGACATCAGGAAAAAATTCTTTGCTGCAAGAGTGATTGGGTACTGGATTCATCTGCCCAGGAAGGTGGTGGAGTCACCATCCTTGGACGTGCTTAAAAAAAGACTGGATGTGACACTCAGTGCCGTAATTTAGTTAATAAGGATGAGTTAAGTTATAGGCTGGGCTTGATGATCTCAAAGATGTTTTTCAACCTAGTTCATTCTGCGATTCTATAATTCTCTGATTCTGTGAAAAAGACCTTTCTTATATCTACCAGTTTATAATTCCAACTTGTGGGTCTTTCTCAAGATCTTTGCTTTCCAGAGGTGTTTTCTTGATGCTACCTGCATTATCTACACACTGTCCTTTCTGGAGTTAGGTAAAACTCTATAGACATGGAGTGTCAAGGGCTTCAAAAATTTCTACATATTTGCGTATCTCATTTTCTAAAAAAAGCTCTCAAAATGCCTAAACTAAGTTATATTTCACAGAATCATGGTGTGGTTTGGGCTAGAAGGTACTTAAGGATTGTGTAGTTCCAAGTCCCATGCCATGGACAGGTACGTCTTCCATTTGTTTAAAGTTTACTCCAACCTGTCTTTGAACACTTCCAGGGATGTTGCATCCACAACTTGTCTCAACAACCCCTGCTGCTGCCTCACCACTCACATAGTGAAGAAGTTCTTCCTTATCCGTAATAGAAATTTACTCCCTTCCAGTAAAGTACTGGAAAGCTGCTCTCAGGTTTCCCTGGTCTTCATAGGAGGGGTGCTCCAGCCATCTGACCATCTTCATGACCTCCTCTGGACCAGCTTTAACAGGTCCACATATTTCTTCTGTTGGGGGCCCCAGAACCAAACATAATACTTGCAGTAGAATCTCACCAGAGCAATATAAAGGTGCAGAATCTCCTCTCTCACCCTGCTGGCCATGCTGTTACGAATATATCACAGGATCTGGTTGTTTATCTGGGTTTTGATCACACTGCCAGGACATGTTATGTTTCTTTTCCACCAACATTCACTCCCAAGTCCTTCTTCTCTGGGCCACTCTCAATGCATTCTCCATCCAGCCTGTGTTTGTGCCTGGGATTGCGCTGATCCTGGTGTAGGACCTGGCAACTGCCTTGTTGAACTTCATGAGATTCACACAGGTCCACTTCTCAAGACTGTCATGGTCCCTCTGGATGACATTCCTTCCTTCCAGTAGTGTTGATTGCACCACACAACTCAGTGTCATCAGCAAACTTGCTGAGGGTGCACTTGATTCCGCTGTTCCTGTTGCTGACAAAGATTTCATACAAAAATATAAAAGAGATATTAATTGCTTAAGCAGATCTATGTACACACTGCCCTCTTCCCCTTTCACTGCTAGACATCCTGACATTTTGGTAGAATTACAATGCTGTTGCCTTCCACAACGTCACAGCCAGGGAGGAGGGGTATTTGTCCTAGTACAGTGACTCTGTATTGGACAATGCTGTGGGAGTAATATTCTCCCATTATTCACTCCAGTATAAAATACTAAAGTAAATGTGACCAAGAATGAACAAACATCATATTATAGTATGTTTTCTGAAGTTCTTAAATAATTCTATAGTTACTAGGGGGAAAATCATTACTGGACTATTATATGTGTATGAAAATGATTAGACTTTATGCCAGTGGGAAGGATACTAGATTTTGTGAAGGGTATTTTGTGGGGTTCAGTCCCATAGTTCATGTCATTTGAGCTTCTTTCCTCTTAAAACATTCATTTTGTGAGGTTTTTAATGTTTTTATTTTTTTTTTTTTTTTAATTATGATGTGTGATTTATCATCTCTTGGTCTGGAAAGTGAAATTCAGCAAGCAAGGTCACCATTCAAGCTAATTGCCCTTTGATCTTCACGCTTCCTTTCTGGTATGATGCAATGCAGATATTTAATTTTTCTTTTGTGAAATATGTGCATTTGAGGGAAAAATATGTTTATTTTTTTTATCTGCATCACTTAAGGTTTATTCACAGAGGAGGTATAGTTTCACCATAAATGTGAAATACAGTTTCAAGGTTATAATTCTTTGGTTTCTCCTTTGTGTTTCAGTGTTGTTTTGTGAACAGCATTTTGAATTACCCTGGCTTGTATCATCTTTTTCCTCAGAGACACCCCCACAAAAAATAAAACAAAAAAACCCAAACAGAATGGAGAAGAATCGCAATGTGGATAACCTTCTACATTTTATAGATAATTGCCCCTCTGGGGCTGTATAATTCAGAGGCATAAAATGGACTGGTTCTCGAACTGTAAGAATTCTAGAGAGCTGAAGTTAAAAAAAAAAAGAAAAAAAAAAAACCTCTCATCTACTATGGGCATTCAGCTGTGAAATAATTACTCCACTGACCTCATTTTACCACTGACATCTATGAGAGCAGAGATTTATCAAGGCTGAGTGCTTTTGAAAATCTCACCTTTATTGTCAGTGAGAAAACCTGCTCATTTCAGATTCTCACTTCACCTGATACTTTAAGCAACTACCATGAAGACCTGTGATAGCACCTCCAAGGCTGGAGGGGCAAGGAAAGGAGAACAAAAGAGAAAGGATAAGGAGACCTAAGTAACCTTTTATTCCCTGCACCTATACAGAAAAGTTCTTCAGAAAAAATGTCCCATTCTACTTGTAAAAGTTAATCAGGTCTTTAACTTTATGACTGAATATTATTTATGATTATTAATTCTATTTCAAACTGGTTTTAATATGTAAATTAAAGCATCACACTCTAACAAAGAAAGCGATGATGGATTTTGCTGGCAGTAGTACAATGACTAAATTAATTTATCTTTTTATTACCATTTTAATAATATATTGAGCAAAACTTCTGAATACCTAGTGGATCTGTCAGAGGCTTTGTGGCAAGATTCTCACCAGCCAAATGAAAGTGTGACTCTATCTTGTACACACATGAACAATACTCTTGCTGAGAATAGTTATAAACATACTAAAAGCATCTGGAAAAAGAGGTAACAAAAATTCACCTTTCCATACCCACTGAAAAGTTGTAGTTGAGTAAATAGAATACGCTAGTGTTCAAAAAATTCCGAACACTTCGCAAACACTTTGTATTTTCCTCATGAAGCATTTCAACTATATATAAAAGGCATTTCTATATAAGCCAGAATTTCCTACTGCATACTGGGGAAGTAATATCCTTGTGAATTTGAGGTGGGGTTAAGAGCAAGAGCTCAGGTTGTAAAACTCCTAGTGAAGCAGTGGAAGTGCAAGATAACACAAATTGGATCCATAAAGGCAAGCTTCACTCATATTAAACACAAAAGCAAGTAAAAGTTGTGCTATCTACTGCTGTTTCTGCAAGTGAATTTTCTTTTGTAAAGATATCATATATCAGAACATAATTTTTAATGGGTCTAACGTGTTTTCACAACAAAAATTATAAGCATAATATGAGAAAAGAATTAAGAGACTTTTGTACCGATTTTAATTTATTTTCCTTACAGCACAGTATTCCATAGAGTAGAACATTTTGGCCCACTGTTATTTAACACATCATAAAGCAGAAATATTAATTCAAAATAATATTATACCAAGCTAATAACACTTACTTAAACAAAAACAATCTTTTAATTATAGATTTTCATGTCTTTTCAATGTCTAATCAGAAAAAATCTTTATAATAAATATTTTTCATATTCCAGATAGTAATATTTACATAAATATAAACAAAATTTATTAAATAACAACTAGAACTGTATTTTCTCAGGTTATTCTAATGTAATCCATAAAGTCAAACCCCAAGAAGTACCTATGCTTAAACAAAACAGGTATATATTTCCTTGCATATAAACCTTGGTTTTCAAATTGGTCCATATTAAACTACTCTGGAAGTTTAAATCTCCTAGGGAGTTAAGAAAAGGAATCTGACTTATAAAGTCACATTTCTTGTCTTTTGTAAGTCTGTCTCGAGGGTTAGTTTGTGTTCATTCTTCCTTCCCCTGATCAAAATGAGCATTTAATGATAACAAATATAGTACTGCAGAAACCCAAAATATGACATAAATGCAGAAAGGGGCATTGATAAATGGGCTCATTTTTATAACCTGCAGTGTAGATCATTATTGAGTGGCTTTAGGATGGCCCATTCTCTATACTGGTTTCCCTTGCTCACTTCTATAAAATAGTTGTGTTGCACACATATGAATTAATTGTCATTGTTTTTCTTGTTTCATTTACTCATTCAATGGTTTGAAAGTCTCCAAAGACATTGCAATATCTGTATTTAAAGGCTGTCAACACTTCTTAATCCCATCTTACAAGTCATGCTTTTGGGTCTCCTGACAAAAATATATAGTAGTTTTTAATCTGCACATTAGGAGAGCATTATTTTTTTCTTAAGTCACAAACGCAGGGTCTATTCTTTACTTTACATAGCTTATGTATACTGTTTCAGTTCTATTCCCTCAGCCATGTTATTTCCTTCCTCAGACATCATTTCAGTCTTATCTTTTGTAGAGGTCATTGGCAGTGGCAGCTTATCACTTCTGGCCATGAATTTGTTTGCACATGTCTAAGAGAGTGCTCATCTTCTGCAAATTTCAGTGGAGGGTCTTCTACACACAGTGGTCTCAGACATGACAATCCTGGTATTAAAGTGTTGGTTTGGTTTGAAAGCACTAGTTTTGTTCAGCTTTGATTGATATTTCAACGTCCTTCAGTCTGAACACACTAGCAGTGAACCAGCAATTAGTATTTTTGCAGCACCGAAAGCCCACTAGGTACTATGTGAGACAGGTAGGTCCAAAACGGACAGATCTTATCCTTGTTTGTTTTTTTGTTTTTTTTTTTTTGTTTTTTTTTTTTTTGTTTGTTTTTTTGTGTGTGTGTTTTGTTTTGTTTTAATTTATTTTTTTATTTTTATTTTTTATTTATGCAGAGCAAACAAATATGGTGTGTTCAAGTGGGAAAAAAAGTGAATTCTGACAATAACACCAGAAACTGTTCCTACTTCACATCTCTACACCTTGTTTGGCATTTTATGGGGAGTGTGTTCATGTTATTTATGTGTACCTAGAGTGGCCCATTGCATGTGAGCATAGACACACAAAAACACATTGACACTTCTTACCTGTTTCCTATGCACATATATATTTGTGTATGCGAATCGAAATGCATAAAAATTACACAATGTATTTCATGCACATTAGTTGTGCTGGTAAAAAAAAAATCCACTGAGTATCATTCTGAATGTGATGGGAACAAGAAACAGTCTCCCAAGATAGAGGCAATATGTCCATCAGGTAATTGATGCTCTGCTGTGAAGGCAAGAAGTTCCTGCGTTTGCTGAACTCCAATTTACTGTCAGCATTTTGTTTTGTTAATGTTTGAGTATGCCTTTCACATCTACTCCAAAGAAAAGGGAGATGCTAATTTAAGGAATGACAAGCTGCCATTCAGCAGATCACTGATATTGTGGTCTCTGTGATGCTATGTCTTCCTAATTCCTATTGAGTTCAAAACCCAGGGAAACTTCAGGTCACTGCCTATCCTAGAAACAAGGTGATCAGCTTGCTTCTTCATTCAACATTGGTTTCTCTTGTTCAGTGAAAACCACAATCAAAGGATTTCCATTCAGGGAAGATACCTCTACTCAGTTGATGCTTCTCCTTAGTCAGCTGTTTCTTTAAAGCAAACAGATCCCTATTCTTGTGAAATTCCTGTAGGTTCTGTCAAGTATATTTGTTTACACTAAATACATCTTTACTACACAACCAGTACACCACTCAGCTAAACATTCACATAGCTGAAATTCTACTACAGTCCTAAGCTTATTTTACTGAGTAAGATGGTTTTGCTCAACTCTTCTTAGCTGACAGTGTTTACCTTTGTTTATTTTCTGATCTTCATGATATTATAGCCTTTCCTGGTTTTGTTGAAGTTTATTTTAAAAATCTGTAATTCTTAGCTCCATTTACCTTAAATATCAAAGACAAGAGAGTTAATTCTTCAAACAGTAACAATTGTTTTTTAAATGAGGGTCTTGAACATAGAGATAAAACTAGCTCAGAAAGACTAGTGCCTAAATTTCATTTTTTAAATTAAATTTTTGCAACATTTCCTCCTTTTTCATTTGAAAAATCTGTTTAAAATTTACTTTTATAGTTAACATTTTTAATGTTTTTATTCAGCTTTCATTCAAATCCAAAAAATGTTGGTAAAAAAAATCTGCAACTGACTTAAAAATATCTAGCTCATTTCTTCATATTTCTTAATCTTTATGTTCAGCCTGATTCTGCTCTGCTAACATGTAGAATTAACCCAGATTCATTCCCTTAAACAAAGAAGAAAAAGATCCATTGTCTTTTTCACGTGCATGAGTATATGAACTTGAAACACACTTCTATATAATTAGTCATTTTAGACGGGGGTAAAAGAATGTAAGAAATTCTGGAAATCTTTTGAACAAAACAAAACAAAATCTGTCCAACACGTCCTTGACAGCCCTCTGGGGTATCGGCCATTCCTCCAGGCTTTGTGTTTTCAGTGAACTTGCTGAGGAGGAATCTGCCCCTTCATCTGAGTCACTGACGAATAAGTTAAACAATACTGGGCCCAGTATTGAATGCTGGGAGACACTGCTCATGACTGACATGTGCCACTGATTTTACCCTCTGGGATCTGCCATTCAGCCACTTGTCAATCCACTTCATTGTCCGCTCATCCAGTCCACTTCCTGAGTTTGCCTACAAGGATGTCATGAGAGACAGGGTGAAAACCCTTGGTGAAATCAAGGTAGACAATATTCACTGCTCTTCCATCATCCATCCAAGTACTTGTTTCATCATAGAAAGCAGTCCGGTTGATCAAGCATTATTTATCTTTAGGGAATCCATTCTGACTACTCCTGATCACCTTCTTGTCAACCCTGTGGATAGAGACGGCCTCTATAATGAGGCACTCCATCAACTCTCCAGGGACTCAGTTGAGGCTGGCTGGCCAGTAATTTCCTGGGTACTCCTTAACCTTTTTGAAGATTGGAATGAGGTTTTCTTTCTTCCAGTCCCCTGGCAATTCTCTTGATCCCCAAGACCTTTCAATGATGATCATGCGTGGCCTAGCTTTGGTGTCCACCAGCTCCCACAGCAGTCATGGATGCATTCCAACAGGGCCCATGGACTTGTGGATGTCAAGTTCACATACTCATAATTGCTGTCTGATCTCTCAGCTTGGTCATGCTGGAGCACAAAGATCCCCATGATCCTGAGGACCCTTTAGTCTCTTTAATCACAAATTTGAGAACTAAGTGTCTAAAACTAGCTGTGTAACTAAAGTATGTTGGTTCAGATCTGAGTCACTTTAAATAAACAGGGAACATCTCTGTAAAAATCCAGCCTGTTAATGCTGGGTTGTTGTGAATCTAGGAATTCAAATCAATTGACCAAAGAGAGAATGAAATGAGGGTGAACTTAGTGCTGACATGGGCATTGAGAGCAGGCACTAGAAACCTAACCCTATCTTGTTTAGCAATATGCGGTTCTGTGCAAATAAACAGCACCATGTAAAATGAAAGGTTAAAATAATTTTCACACTTGCAGCCATCAAGTTGGGATGCACCTCATATCCCTTTTAATAAAAGTCTCTTTATGGGTTTCTTTTCTTTTATGAAACTTTTGTTTGCAATCTCCTTATGACTACAGTATTACATTGTGAAAAAAGTACCCAATATAAAAAACACAGTCCAATCAGTGTTGGCTAAAAACCTGAGATGAAAATAGCACCGCCTTTTTTTTTTTTTTCTCCCCCAAGGTAGAATCTGGGTCATATATTAATTCATACAGTGAATCTTATCTTCTGCATCAATTAAGGTTTTATAATAGGAAAGCATTTTAGATTTTAATTTTCAATTGCTAATAAAATACATGTATTTAGATGAATGTTGATATTGATGAGTGGACATTGGTAAAATAGGTATTTAGATAGATGTTGATGGGAAAACATTTGTTATACATGATCATAGTCAGTTATACATAAAATTAATTCTACCCACTATTATTGATCTTTGAAAGGATTTAATAAAATTAATTTATTTAACCAGATTAGATCGGGAAAACTGGCCCAAGGAGAAGAAATAATGCCCTTGTGGGATACATTTGCATAGCAATATTGGCTAATACTTTTTATCTTCTATGAATAAGCTACAAGAAGAGGCCTGGCATTTTAAAGAGGTGTGAAATAATCCTGTGTTTGAAATTTAGTACATAAATCTATTTAATTTTAAACTAGCCTTGTGCAGCATTTATTTTTTTTTTCGTCAAGAAAACTGTCTCTCTCTTTCCCGTGTTTTTTTGGTGTTTATTTTTAATATTTTTGTTAATAATCCTTTCAAAAGAGCTCCTTTATGCTGCAGGGTGTTCTTCTTAACTGCAATAATGGAACAAATAATCAAGTCTGAAGATGATAGCCTTCAAACTGCTTGCATCCATGTAATTTTTAATAGACCAGAAATGTTTTGAAACACTGCAGTTAGTGACTCAGTGTGCCTTTGTTTTTGTACCAGGTTCATATTGAACAGGGACACTGAAAATATCCAAGCATGACGAATTTTAGCAGACACTTGGTAACAGACACTGAGAACAAAAGGAGTTTTGGCCTTTGGTCTACAAATACCTGGGGCTCCAGGAACTCTTTGTGAGGTTCTGTTATTGTTTAACCCCAGTAGGCAGCTTAGCCCCACAAAACTGCTCTCTCAGTCTTCTGCAGCGGGATGAGGGAGAGAATTGGAAAGGTGAAAGTGAGAGAAATCACAGGTTAGCTAAAGAAAATTTAGTACATTAAGCAGAAGCTGTGTATGCAGGCACAGCAAAACAAGGAATTCATTTACCACTGCCCATGGGGAGAGAGGTGTTCAGCCATTCCCAGGAAAGCAGGTCTCCAGTAGGCAGAAGAGTCACTTGGGATGACAAACATCATTGCTCTGAACATTGCCCCTTCCCTCTTCTTCTCTCAGCTCTATATTATGAACATGATGCTATAAGGGTTGAGATATCCTTGGGTCAGTTTAGGTCAGTTGCCCCATCTGAGTCCCCTACCAATCTCTTGCGCAAAAAATTTCCCACTTTCTGGCTAGATGGAGTGAGAAATGGAAAAGGCCTTGGCACAGTGCAGGCACTGCTCAGCAATAGCTGAAATATCTTTGTGTTGTCAACTCTGGTTTACTTACAAATCTAAAATGTAGCACCAAAGAAGCTACTATGAAGAAAATTACTTCTATCCCAGACATAAATAGAGCAGAAGTTATATGTTAAAGTAGTAAACGTCAAAAGAAAACCAAATACAAATTTACTATACAGAGATCTGCTGATTTACAGGACATGTTTTCGGTGTTTTCACATCAGAAAAGGTTGAAACCCGGTAATCTTGATCACAGAGTTTGGCCATTGCTCATTCAATTTGACATCTGATTAAGCTGCAAATGTTTATGTTTTCACCATATTATGAATTTATTACAATTAAATGCTGTGCTATCAATGCTACTTTCTAACTGCTTTCAGTTAAATCTTTAGTACTGTTTTCCATGAAAAGTAGTTTCATGGAAACTACTAAAAAAGGGTTGAAGATTTGAGTACATAAAATCTAGAAGTATCTTCTGAATGAATTCACTAAGAATTCCTTTTGGTTGCTAAATGTGGACTTTCAATGGCTGCAAGACTTGAAATGACTTCTACTCAAAAATTCACAAAGTTCAGCAGAATTGCTGACATGGATTTGAACTCTTTATTTTATTTAGGACAGTTAGGGTGCAGAACTCTATTTAATACTAGAACCCTAATGAGATCAAGAGAATTGAAAATTTCTCAGATCAAAGACTAGATTTAACCTTTGAATGTTTATCATCTTGAAAACTTCAGCTTCCATTTCAAATTGCATTTGTCTTGTTTTTAAGTATCTCAAAAGCTTTTCCAGTGTCATCATTGAAAAAACAGTTTACATATGGTTGCCTCCCACCCCCATGGGTTCTGGCCTTATTGCTATATTTTTTCTTTTCAGTTTTATTTGCTTGGGGTTTTTGTTCATTGCTAACCCTCTCCCCCACAACTGCACCCCTGAAGGAAAAAAAAAAAAAAAAAAAGAAGAAGGATACCCACAGAAATTGAAATTAAAAGAGAGATCATTAGGACAAAAGATCATGGTCACATCATTCTGTTTTGGAGTTTTCTGGGCCTGCAGGCACCTTTTTTTCCCTGCACAGAAAAGGTGTTTTCTAATTCCAAATATGCTGTTAATTTTAGAATTGGTTAAGAATGCTGTCAAAACTCTGTAGGCTAATCAAGCTATCTCTCCTAGAGGCTGGAAGCTAATCTTGCTGCTGACTTCATGAGGAGAGTTTAATTATATCCTTTCTAGGACCATTGGCTAGTTTCAAAATTCAACAGCTGAAGGTATTCTCTTCGGTTACATCACCCCGCTCTTACTCCTCAGAGTTCTGTTCTCCGAGCAAAAAAATCTTAGCAAAAGAAACATGTTTTCAAGCAATATGTTTACATTCTTTCTTATCTCCAATAAAGTGCATTTTAAAATTTACCTATATTATAAGATTTGCAATGCTGTGATAGGTAAGAGTAAGCACAGGTAAAGCAGGAAGAATCTTACAAAAAATCCTTGAAAGTAGAAGAGGTTAAAGAGACAGCTATACTGTGGGAATCAGGCAGGCTGGGGTAGACAGTGGGCTGGCCTCCACTGGTTACACAGAAGGCATCAACTTAAGGCTGTGGGAAGCAGGATGTTGAGAGGGAAAACATCTAGTGAGGTTATGGTGAGAAGAACCGGATTATGGGAATAGTTTTGTAAATTAGGTTATTCCATATTAGGCAATGTTTCTAGTTCTCGTCAATGATTGGTTTGCAACACTTGCTATATAATGTTAGGTTTCGAGTTCACTTTGATGATTTTTTCCCTACCCACAGATGGAGCCCTATATATTGTTGAGTTTACCCTGTTGCTGGGTTTTTGGAGACTGTGCTATATTGGCCAGTTTTTGCCCTTTGTTGTTTTGCTTGTTATTGAAATTTACTTTTCTTTCCATCGTTCCCATCCCTATTTCATTTGCCACTCCTGGCTGGTCCGGCTCTGAGGTCGTGAAGCTGACAGGACACTATACAAACAAGAGGAATAACATGCAGGGGGAAGAGAAGTGAGGATGATCTTCCCCCTGAGTTAAGGACTTCCAGAAAAATGTATGCTGTAACGTTTATTTTATGAGCTTGCTTTTCATTTGTCTGAGTCATACCATCATTCCAGTGGTTAGGTACACATATATGTGAAAATATTTTTTTAGTTTCATATTTACTTAAGTGAGAAATGTTGTGACCCACTGTTTAAAATGAAAACCATATACTGCATGAGTTCTTGTTAATTGTAACAGTCTTTCATACAGTCATTAAGATTCTTGCTTCTATGTTGTAAAGTTTCTCCTCCCCTTTATAAGATGCATTCAAAACCTCACAAAATGCAGAATATTGGCATTAAACCAATCAATTCTGTACATGATTTATGTAAACTTACAGCTAATTGTATTCTAGATATTCAGAATTTGATATACTTTAACACTAACTGATGTAGATCACAGAGTACACACAGTTTTGTATAAAGCCCTCTTGCCCCTTCAGCCTAGGAATTCAGTAAGAAGTTAAATATGTATCAAGGGACATTAGGCTGAGTGAAAAAAATGAGGCTACAACAAACATGAGGAGAAACCAATCATACTTTTCAGAGAGTTGGAGTATCTCATGCTTTGGAAATTTCCTACTTTTCCAAGGATTGGAATTTTTATTTCTGTTTAGCAGTCATGACAGTTTCTAGTTTATTGCTGAAAAATAGATGTGAAATAAATTGAATTTCATTCTCATTTCTTTCTCCATGTTCCTTAGGGATTCTAAAACTGTATCCACACTGAATGTTTTTAAAATGTAAAAAAAAGAAGCTGTCTGATTCCTATCCACAGTAAGCCTTTTCTTTTTATACACTTTAGTTGTTAGTGTTAAAATACGAACCTTTTTCCATTCTGAAATTAACATGCAGCTTTTTTTTCCCCCTTCTTTATATCTCTGGTAGTCAGATTAAGATGTTCTCTACTAAGGTATCACTAGAAAAAAAATCACCTTTCCCCTCATAACTGCTTGGAAAAAAAGAGAATAGCAACTGAGTAACATACCTGTGATCACTAAGCAATAGTGACATTAAAAAAAGCAAACAAAATAAGCTTCTATGTAAAGCAGCAAAACAAGATGGGAGCAAAAAGAAAGCATTATGTAAATCTGTCTTGGCAAACCACTTCCCTGTGATTCCTAACTCATACTTTGAGAAGCACAACCCAGCAGGCAAAGTCATAAGCATACAACTTGGTAACACTATTTACTGGAACACTGTGGGTTTAAAGGTTCAGATGAAATGTGAAACGTGTGTTCAAGCTCACTGAGGAAAGGCTGAAAAAAAGAGGAAACAAGCAGAAAGCAAGAATACAAATTAACCCAGACAAGATTAGGTAAAACGAAAATTGAATATAGAAAATCAGTGCTAAACAGAATGGGAAAAAAAAAAAAAAAAAAAGGGAAGAGGGAAAAGCATAACAGAAGCTTGTGCTTCTGTGGTCTAATTAAATGTGACATGTATAACACACTCCAGAATTAAAACACACTCCATATTTAAAACACACTCCAGAATTAATTCCTGGGGCTTTGTCTAGATTACTAAACTAAACAGCGTCAGGGCAAACACTTAAATACTGCCACATAAACATTTATACTACTAAATCAATAACAGATCCTCCGCCATAGTTCTGGCTTTGGCTAGAGCAGACTGAGGCTGGGGTGACCAAAGCCAAGGACTGTTGCTGCCAGTCCTCTAGAAGGGCAATCCTCTCAGTTTGTGGAAGGGAAAAGCAGGGGAGAGTGAAAAGAGATCTCAGCTGCATGGGTAAAAATAGTGCTTTGCTGCTTGCACTCAAGAGAAAACTATACCCTCTGGAAAATATAGTTTATTAGAAAGACGTATTCAATGTTCATTCAATGTGCTTTAGGAATATGAATTACTCAACCCTCTGGCCTTCTGCCCCTAAGGCAAAAGGCCAAACAAAAAACTGGCTTTGTATGCCTGTGAGAAGTCTCAGTGAAGCACTGGAAAAGCTTGCATTTCACATCTCTTTAATTATATTCCCTTATATTTGTAAATTGGTCTTAGTGTTTCTGGGGAGGTTTTTCAGGGATTGAAGACAACATAGTGCCTCCATATTACAGACTCTGATTTTGAAAAATTTTGATTATTCTAGGTAAGGCCAAGTTATTATTTATTTCTATACATCATCTGTGAAGTAATACTCTATTACCCTAGTAATAATCTATTATTATCGAGTACCAGTATTTTCATGATGTGTATTATAGTTTTCAACATTATTGATGCCAATATTACAAATTCCTATTCTGACCTTCTTATTTTAAAATTCTATATAGCATACAAATTTTACTTGCCTAAAATGTTTTGAGTTGAAGGGGACCTTGAAGGCTAATTGTGCTAGTAAAAAGCACTGCCTGCGTTACAGTTCTTTCCTAATGGTAAGGAAGAATGTTACAGATGTAATGGAACATACAAATCTTAGAAATTCATAGCTCAGAATGCCGCCTCTGATCTTGCTGCCTTACTGTTGTGAGAAAGACAGAAAAGATGCTTATTGGAAATGCCCATATATTTATGATTTAGAAGTTACTCTAGAATTCTGAAATGCCCTGTGTGATTTTAACATTCTCTGCTTGTTAACTGAAATTTAACTCCAAATTTATTAGGCTACTCTGAAAATCTTATCCACAAAATACAGCGGGACATTTGTAAGACATCTATAAAATTGGAATTTCTTTGTCTCATTTTGCAGTCACCTTCGTTATGCTTTAATGCTATTTTAATCTTTCTCATTATCCATGAAATACAGAGAGTTACTTAGAAATAATGAATACATGAAAAGTTTTAAGTCCTTCATTATCTTTTCATAAAACAGTTTTTTCTTCCTATAAACACTGCCACATAATCAAGACTTAAAAGTCCAGATTTCCACACTACTGGGCCATTTTACTAGCTAACTTCAACAACAAATATAAGCCCCACAAGAACCAGTCCAACTTCAGTTCAAAGTGAGATGAAAGGATGCTGTAGCAATCTTTAATCTTAACAGAACCTTTGCTGGGTCCAACATGGTGTGGAATGAAAGAGAGCTCTGACAGTATCATCTGAGGAAGGAGAAGCTACAGAAAAACTATGACTTTTTTCATGCTAGAAACTGGTGGCTGAGTTTCATCCTCACTTTCTTATTTTAGTCAAATAATTATATTAATTATGAAAATTATATTTCTAGTTTTATGTTGCTATGGTAATCTTGTAAAACAAAAACTCAGGAACACAACCAAAATCATACAATAATTTTTTGTGTACAACACTATTTTCAGGTTGACACAATCTGCTAATGATGGCAATTGTTACAGCAAATAAAGGTGGGCTTCAAATTATTTCTGTTAAAAGATTAAAATAACACATATAATAATATGATAGTTAAACTATTTATAAAACTATAAATGTAGATTAATCTAAAAGGCATGAAGCCATAACATGTTGAAAAAGTAAGATCATGTACAGCAGATTGGACAGTGTTTATTGGAATATATTTAGAAATTTGAAACGTTAATAGATTTCCCTGCTGTAATTTCTATGCTATTTCCTAATATTGTAGATAGGTAAGCATACTAAGAGCTTTGAATTCAATAAAAGACACTGAACAGGAGCAGAATATATGAATTACGTAGAAATTAGAAAATACTTATTCAAATGAGTAGTTTTTGTAACTGTGTATTTAACCCTTGTCCATGTAGGGGTCCAAATTTCCTGAATAAATACAGTTCCTAAAGAAACAAATACCCACATGTATTTGTAAAATGAGTTCAAACTCTACCAAAAGGGGAAAAAATGAGAAAAATGGTAGTGAGTGAGTGAATGAGTGAGTGAAAGAATGAGCAATCTATGAATCAAAAATGTGCTATAAAATATTTAAGGAGAGAAAATAGTACCATAGCTATGCTGCATAAAGCTGGTATATTTACAAAATTATCGCTGAAGATTGTTGCTGTGTTTTATACTGAGTCAGTTACTCAGGTTAAATACTACACTATTGATATTTCAGTTCCTTCCATGTGTAAAACTGTTTTGTCATCATATTGCCATGAAATATTTGAAAATTAATGAAAGCAAGCTACCTAGTTCTGCATGCTACAACTCAGTACCTTACAACAACAACAGAAAGATAAAAACAAGAGAAGTCTGAAACTACTTTTTTATGAATTCTGCTAGTCTCAGAATGAACCATTTAAATGCTCTTCTATCGAACATCTGGGCATTTCTAAAATAGCAAAAAGACAACATAAATATTATAAAGCAGATTGTTTTCTATATTTTAAATAAATTTTCTTGGTAATGGCCAGTGATTAAAAGCTCAGCTATGTTGCATTTTTAGAGGCAAAACTCCCCTAGGAGAGTCATAGGGGAGCTTTAAAAAATTGCTGTAGGGCATAGACATCTTAAATGGTGGTTAGTAGGAAATCTACGTTGGAAATCATAACTAAAGTTTTAATTATATAGAAGATAAGCTAATAAACACTGGGGAAGAGCTCATGAATATGTGAGAATGAGTTGTACAGATCCTTATGGGCAGCAGATCACATATTTGCTAGCAGATATCACAGGAAGAGCTTGTAAGGAGGGGAAACAGCTACCTGTTTCTAGGTGCGCTGCCAGCAATATCTCTGATAAAATAACTAAAAAAAATAAAACCAGTGAAAGGAGTGTCATATATTAGCCCAAATCTCAAAAAATTAGGAGACAGCCACTGAGCAACAATGGTGCTTTAGGAGATGTAGGAGAAATATGTGATTTTAAGGTCTTTTTACCCATTCAGTGATAATTCAGACCTTTAGAAAAAGACTCTGAAACCCAAATATTCTTCAGTATCCTCATAAGTGAAATCAGATTTTTGCCCAATTTATTTTTTGACTGAAGTGGAGGTTGAACCAGATAGACTCCAAAGATCCCTTCCAACTAAGTCTCCCTGTGATATGATGATTTCATGGTTTTTAATAACCTGACACCTGGAACAACCATGCTGTCCTACTTTTTTAGGTGTGAATTTCTTCAGCCAAATATTAAGCAGAGTCCAATATTTTAAATTTTCTTGTATAGAGTAAGTGTCTTAAAAAATTAAGTCCAAAGAGAAAATACAAATACTGGAAGAAAGAGAGATTGTACAAACACAGCAGAAAAAGTGATGTGACAGCTTATATTGTACTGAGTGTGTGGACAATCCTGGGTTTATTATGGAAAGGTGCTGTTCAGCTGCCAGCATCCATGATGTCACTTTGCAGGCAGTCACCGAGGTCATTGAATGCAGGGGCATTTGTTAGTCAGCTTTCACTCCTTTCAGACAGGAAAGCAATTTAAATCTCTTTGTTTAAAAATAGTGAACTAGCACAGCCTACTTTCTGAGGTACCTAGAAAGACTAACAGAAATATGCCAGCGAAAATAAGCAGAGTTTGTCTGGAGTAGTGCAGACTGTGGAGTTATTGATTTGTAAGGCTGTATGTCTGTAAATAACAAGCTGAAAGATAAAGAGGCAAAAGTATACAGAAAGCCAAGAAAAATAAGAATCATGAGTGACAGTGGTCCAAAAGGGATAAGGCAAAGATTGACACATGTGGTCTTGATAAAGATTGGAAAGGAGGTTGTGGAAGAAATGAAACCTGTTGGAGTGTGCTCTTTGTGTGCTCAGGACAGCAGAACTTCTCCTGTGCTGCTGCAAGTGAAAAGTGAAATAGTGTTGCAGTTCTACCTCATAATTGCATTCAGCTGAAATTTCCAATATACACTTAATAAAGCTGCATTCTATTTCAACTCAGATTGGAACTGAATTCATACTTTAGTATGAGGATTTTTTGATTTATACTTTGTGAAAGAAAAGTCTCCCTGCATTGGCAAGACCTTGTAAACAAGTTATCTATCATTTATGAGAAACCCACAACTAAACTTTTGCAGCATCTTGCCATGATCACTACAGTTTCTCTGTCAAAGGAGAATTATGCAGAGAGTATATATTTTATTTCAGTGATACTCAGACTTTAGTCCATGCTTGTCTCCGGACATTGAACTAAATGCTCTAATAAATGTGAATAAGAAAAGCATATTTTGAATCGTAGACTCATGCAATTATCACGGTTGGAAAAGGTGTCTAAGAGTATCGAGTCCAATCATTGACCTAGCAACACTACTAAACCATATCTGCAAGAGGCACAAGAACAAGCCTTTTGAACTCTTCTAGGGATAGTGATTCCACCACATTAAATTTATTGTGTTCCAGACTTCTGTGCCTCAAAATTATTTAGTTCTATAAAATAAAGGTTTGAAAAGAAGTGCTCTAAGCACTTAAGCGTATGATTTCAAAAATATAGCTTTTGTTGAACTTACTGGAAATCTTGAATAAATTTGACAGAAATTAATATATGACAGAAGTCTTCAGTAGATGTATTTAAGTCTGTGTTTTACTATATTGTGGTCTATTTAAATATCTACAGTGGTTCCTCTTAATAATCTGGAATTTTATTAGTGATCTGTGCTGCATATTTCAACAGATAAATTTGTTAGGAGAAAGGAAAATTATGAATTGAATATTTACTTCCATTGTTTATTAGTATTGTCTTTCATAGGTCTTCAAAACCTGTTAAGGTTCTTTGACCTGAAACATTAGAATCTTATATTTCAATAAAACAAAAAGATAAAAAACTTGAAATGGCAGGAGTAGGAATAAAAAAGTTATATAATATTTTATGTAAGCATACCCATGTACAGTGTGTGTTTCTGTGGAGCACCCACCTCACTACGATTTGACCATGGTGATCAAAATGAGTGTCTAGGCACTTTTCCATTATAAATATTAAACAAACGTATTCACACAGTCATGTCTCAGTGATGGCACAGAAGGAGAAAACACAAAGTCACTTTCTTCTTCTTTTGTTGCTAATCTGGTTAATATAAATCCTCCTCTTCATCAGTCCTGCACCCTATTGTGTCACAGGGAGGTTTAAACATTAAGGTATTTACATTATCCTTTCAAAAAGAAGGATATCAACCACATCGCTAAATACAGAACTTTGAAGTATTCCCTGCAGACCTTGAAAATGTAGTGCATACTCTCAGGCTTCATGACAAAATAAATGTTGGCTGGAATCCAAGTTTAACTAATTTAGGCACCTTACTTGGCAACTATATTGGCAGTCATTTAATCTCCTTTTTGCCATCTAAAAGTTAGATTTTATTCTCACCTGGAGTTCTCATACTTTCAGTGCAGAGAGAAAGATAACCTTGAGAAAGCTAATTGATTTCCATATCTTACATGTCCATGCGTATTGGATAAATTTGAGTACATAGGACTACCTGTGATCATGACCTTTCATATGAAAAATTATTTTAATTTCTAAAGCCTAGACCTTTTTTTCTCTTAAACAGCAACTCAAGTAGCCTCTCACTACTGTTCTTATAGTGGCATCTGGAAAGAAGA
This sequence comes from Sinosuthora webbiana, assembly GCA_013397395.1. NCBI lineage: Eukaryota > Metazoa > Chordata > Aves > Passeriformes > Sylviidae > Sinosuthora > Sinosuthora webbiana. Next base: position 2,001,862 of record VXBN01017335.1, on the reverse strand, counting down.
GGAAATTTTAGACACTGTACAGTCTTATAGCAAGAGGGAGTACTGAAAGAGCTTGCATTTCAAACAGGCAACACCAAAAAAAAATGCAGAAAGAGATATAATCTCTCTTGTTAGGTGAGTATGGCAAAGAGCAAAATTCAGAGAAGGGCAACAAGAAAGATAAAACTTACAGTATAGACAGGATGACTACACAGAAAAAGCCATTTCAGTCTGGGAAAGACTTCTCTGAGGGCAAATACTTTGAATTTGTGTAGCAGGGATAGATGAATGAGGGATAATTGCTTTCAAAAGGAAATAGGGTAATTTTTGAAAGAAAAGACTCTGAAGCAATAGTAAATACGAAGACAATAAAGATAACAGAATCTGCTGAGTTGTAAGGGACCCTCAAGGATCATTGAGTCCAATTCCTGGCCATTCACAGGACAGCCCCAAGAGTCACACTGTGTGCCTGAGTGTTATTCAAATGATTCTTGTACTCTGTCCATATTGGTGCTGCAACCACTTCCCTAGGGATCCTGTTCCAGTGCCCAATCACTCTCTGGGTGAAGAACCTTTTTCCAATATCCAGCCTAAACCCTGACGCATTGGAACAGGCTGGCCAGTTATGTGGTGGAGTCACAATCCCTGGAAATGTTCAAGAAATGACCAGACATTTCAAACAACCATAGCTTAGTGCATGGTTTAGTGGATATGGTGTCAAAGGTTGGATTCCATGATCCTGGAGGTCATTTTCAGTCTTAATGATTCAATGATTCTATGAAGGAGAAGGAAGCTTGGAAACAACAAAAATACAGTGTGCCTGCTCAGTCTCCAACAGGCATGCTTTTTGAGAGTGAGATGTTTCTTTGCAGTTATTTTCTTCTCTCTGAAGAGAGCAATTTTCTCCTTAGAATGACTCTTTTAGGACACTATCTCACCAGGTGCACCTGGAGAAGGAAACTGCATGCACATGACATTGACTAATCTCTGGTCCTGGAGCTGTAAGTGGATGTTTTCCAGGAATCATCATCCCTCAGCTTAGCTCATACTTTGGTAGCAAGCCCAAGCAGCAAGAAACTTCTGTCATGTGTGCTTCATGTCAAGACTGCTCTGTGCAGAGGAAGTGAAATCTGTCACAATCCATGCTTATGCTGTCTATACAGTGCAGACTTGGGAGAACCTTATTCTTCCTACTGGGTAAAGGTTTCCTGGCTAGGAGATGTATCAGCATCATTCCAAACCGCAGCCTTAGAGCAAGGTGCTATATATGCACTGAGGGAAACTGGGGACAGGGTAGCAAACCAAGCTACTTTATCCTTTGAGATGTTGCTACGTTTTGGTTGTATAAGAATAATTATTCTTAAAAATATAGTAAATAGAACAGTCATATTTTCAATGTTTTATAGCAAAATGATTTTTAAATAAATGAAAGTAAAAATGGGTTTGAAAACAAAAATTAATATTACTCTAATGTAATGCAAATATGAAATAACAGTGTTATTATGTGTACCTGACATAGAAATGTACACATTTATAGAAAAATATACACATACATGTAGATGTTTATAGAAAAATATAGAATAACAATATACATTTGATTAAAATCAGGACAAAATGTTCCAGTTTGGCTAAGCATAAAAGTAAACACATCACCCAACTAAACATAAAAATCCACAAAGCTAAAATGTTGTAAAAGGCAATGAAGTATAATGAGATTATTCAAAGTAAACATGTTTTGGCAGTGTACTGCTTTCCCTAAATCAATCTTTACAACAGGCAGTGATTATCAAATTAATACTGTTAACACTCCTTACCAATTTGTGGATTTAATATTTTTAACTGAAGCCAAACCAATTAGTACACCCTGCCTTTCAGCTATCACTACATTAGACAGTTTCATGGTACCAAAATACAGAGGAAGCATATGCCGCATGCATAAAAGTATTTTGCTTGGCTTTGTAATGAGATGAATAGTGTCTTTTGTGTTAAGTGATACCTTTAGTTTGGATTCTGAAACTAGAATGTTCATGAATGGTTTCCTTGTTGGGTGCTTTTATTTGTTTTTTTCTTTTTCTGTTACTGTCATTGGAAGGGGTTCCTTTTGAATGCACTTCGGGCTAATGAACCCCTATAATTTATAGACACTAACAGTCTGAAAGTGGCTGTCGGAAATTTCTCTTTTTTCTTTTTTGTTTGTTCTATTTTATATTTTTTAGAGACTGAGCAATGCTACAGACTAATAGTTTATGGCAGACAGCTAATGAGTTGAAACTTCAGTGAGATAGAAGGCGCACACAATGGAAATGTGTGAAAAATTGAAATGACAAGGTTGTTAAGGTAAGTCTATCTTGGTTGTGTATTTGTGAAGCTTATTATAATGCAGTGAAATGAAAACTTAATAAACATATCGTTATTACGAAGAAAAAAAGATATCTTTTTGAACTGCAAGATGCACAGATCTGCTGTTGCAACTGCATTGTAATGAAAATGAAGCAAGTGACACACTGTACCCAATCGCCCCATATGGCTACCTCATGCCAATATAGAACATTAAAAAGTAATTTTAAGAACTTTCATTTTCACATTAACTTTTTAAAAACGGCTGACTTGGTGATTTTGCAAATGAGAATTTAAATGAAAATGTTCTGTCCACTGAGAGCATGTGAAGAATGCTAACAGGGCTTTGCAATTCTGCCATGATGTGCTTTCAGTGCAATGTTTTTTAATTGTTTAACTACATAGGTTCATGCTTACACATACTCGCAAAACTTAACACCTAGGAAACTGGATAGATTCATTATCCTGTCATGCCATAGTTTACTGAATTACTGTTGTCTGTGAGATTCACAAGTACTCATGTATGCTGCTTCTCTTTGTAGAAGAAGGTGACCTCACCCCTGATAAGTAACAGCTGTGGAACACCCCTGGTAAGTAACAGCCTCACCCCTGATAAGTAACAGCTAAATCCAATAAAGATAAGTGTGATAAAACATGGGTTTAGCTGGTTAGGGGAGGATCATCATGGAGGCGGAAGCTTGAGGAGCGAATCATAATTCTGCAGTTAATCACTACTGTAAATTCACTCTGGGTCTGCAGTTGCAGTCTAGCTGGGTAAAAGCCTGCATTCAGAGTCTGAAGGTAATACATGCAGTCATAGTTTAGCAGGAAATAACCAGCAGTCAGAAGCTGCAAAAGAAACCTACAGTAGGAGCTTGCTGCAGCCAGTCAGTGAATAGTTGGAGTTAAGATGACTAAGCTGTGAAGAGGAATAAACTGGGAGGGACCCTTTTCGTGTTGTGATAAACAAGAAGTCTGTGCCTTGGCTCATTTTTACCCTCTAATAAGAGGGCTGCTGCAACACTCTTGATGAAGTTAAACTTTGTTCTGATGAATGCTGTGTATTAGGGCAACACTGACCCTGATCTTTACTGTGCTGTTCGTCCTTCTCTAGTTTTCTTAAATTTCCTGTCTCTAGAATTTTAGAAAAAGCAGACATAGGTGGGTCAAGAAAAACTTTCAAGCTTATAATGTTCAATTTGTGGTGGTTAATGAGAAGGCGAGGTGGGTGCACCAACTGTGATTAGTCTCAGACCACCAGTAATGAATCTTAGACATAACAACATAAAATGGAGGTGCAGATAATAGACTGCAAGAAAAGGAGGTGAATATGTCTTCACATGCTACTACCAGACTATTAGTTTAACTACTAAAAGAAGTCAAATGAGAATCTGAAAATTTGTTGCGTTTTAACCTAGAACCAACATCAAAAATATGGATACTACAATTGCTGTCAGGTGTCTCCTGAGGACAGTAGGACAGAGAATGCCAGCTGCAGTAGCTGAAGAGAGATTGGAATACTGGTCTCCTGAGTTTGGCATCTCATCTGGCAAGTAAATCCAGCATATGATACTTGGCAAGCATGACTTGTTTTCCCACATGGATTTCAGGTAGTGATACCTTTTGAAAGTGGACCAAAAATGTTGTTTATGTGCTGGTAGAATTAATCTTCATTTTTGGTAGTGAGATAGGCTGCCAACTGATAATGATATACAACACTGATAATTTTGATTATCTTTGTAGTGGAAGAACCTAGTGCATGTAGTAACCAAATCCAAAATTCACAAGAAAATACTGAGACAATTAGATATATTTTATCATTAGAAAATATCTAATCTTTAAACTACTGGTAATTTTGTGAGATGTCCATGTGATGTGTCTGTTTCACTCTTTTTGTGATTTTTTTTTTTCCAGGGGAAAAAAAAATGTACTTAACTGATTGGTCTAGGTACAAGACAGGACACTTTACTTGTATCTTTACTACCACTTTTATCTAAAGAAAAGTATTCACGAGAATCTGATCTTTTCTTGTCTTTCTGGCAAAGCTGGTAGCAACTGAAGACTGTTCTGAAGGTGAGATAGGGTACTTCAAAAACAATTCAAATATGAGTTCTATAATTTTAGTTTTTAAAAGGAGCAATTATATTAATTCAATAATGACATATTGAATTAAGAAGTTCCATATATATCTATTCAGTCCCAAGAGAAAAATAAAATTGACCCTTTTGAATAAGAAATTGCCAGTATAATGTAATTCCTGTCACTCACTCTATGACTTCTGAACAAAGCTGTTAAATTTTTTGGTGGATTTTATTTTTTTTAAATTATATGGTGTTAGTGAGCATTGAAGGCAATTATTTATGTAAATACCCGACTTTTTATTCCATTATTCCACACAATAGCTATAGCGCAACATGCATAGTCAATACAGAAAAGTTCTTTATCGTGTAATCATTGCTAAGAATAATTGTGTCAATTTTTATAGAATATACATGATAAACTTTGAATTCATCAAAGAGAGATGGTTAATGTAATTCACATTTTCTTAAAAAAACCTTGTATTTTGGTGGTGTCAGACTGATTAATCTGATTTCTGGTTGAGACTGAAAATTTCAGCAACAAACTGGACTCCTTGTTGTTCAGTGCATGCTGAACAACAAGGTGGTGAAGAACAGGTAGTTTCTCTGATAAGCAATCTTGGGTTAACTTGTACATCAGTCCTAAGAGAAGGTAATGGGGCTAATAGGCACCTGAACTATCATTTTCAAGAAAATTTTGAACTCTGGATCAGTTAGGGAGGACTGAAGCATGTATAACACAAATTCAGCAGTATCCATATGAAGCATTCTTCTTCTAAGACTGTTTTGTTTTCTCTATGTCAGCTGTCAAAGGAGACTGAAAAAGAAGCTCAAATACAACAGTGTATTCCTATGACTTAGACAACAGAGTGGACATATGACTAGATCTGACTCATGGCTGATGTCTCCTCACAGGCAGAAAAAGGGATGACTATTCTCTCTGTATTGATGCACAGATGGCCTCACATGTTACAAATTACATATATTTCTTTAACTTTTGAATAAGATTTTCAAGTACTAGATTAAACAGAATAATATAATCATGGAATTAATTTTTAAATTAAAATCCAGTCCAATCACTTGTGAATATAATTAGAATACAACTATGTAAATAATTCACAAACTTTTCTTATTCCAGATTTTATGGAAAATCTATTATTGTTCATTTTGTCTCACTAGCAACTGACCCAAAATTCAATGATATCTCAAACTGTTCTTCCATTACTTCATCAGTATTTGGATCAGTGACTTTGCCCAAGCACGGAAAGGGCTTTGCACAGAGGCTGCTTCGAATCTCACCACTGCATATCTTATTCCATTATCCCCAGCTAATTTACATGCTTATTTGAAATCAAAGTGGAGCATGTAAATTGAAAGGCAGGGTGCAACTAGATTAATTTTACTTTTGAATACATTTATAAAAAGAATGGTGAATTAATCAGCAATTAAAGTATTTATTTTCGATATAATAGTAACCAGATGACCTGGGAATCATTTAACTTTTTAAATTGCATGTATAAATGTAAGTATCTATATAGGTAAATATATCCAAAGTGTACTGATGGTTTTTTTTTAAAAATGAGACAGGTGATTTTCATAGCTGTTAGCATTTATGTTGATTTCTACAGAAGACTGAGGTGGGGGGAAGTTGAGTCAGACTATGCTATTATATTTCTGCAAGGTCTTGCAGAATTTTAACAGCATCATTTTTGTTGTTATACAGTCAATACGAATTCAGCCTTCTATTTTCTGACTCTATGGTTCTGTTAGGTTTCAGTTGTCAGGGTTATGCATTTTTGTTATGTTAATGAATGAAGAAAGCTCATACAATTTTTAAAATACCTTACTGAAAATCTTGAAAGGCAAAACCAAACTGGAAATAGATGTACATCACAAATTTAGATTTAAAAAAGCTTGCTGCAAAGAAAAAAAATTCATTTTAAATTACACATGCAAATCAATTTCACAACTTCAGTTAGTGCTCAAAGATAATGAAAAACAGTTTTACTTAGTATACAAACATTTTTGATATTCACAGTAATATCAATTGCACAGTGATCAGGAAAATGAGGCTAATTACCTCCAAGTATTATTTTGAGGCAGACATTATGCCTTCTACCTGCACAGAGGACAAAATTAAAATACAAGTGTCTAAAGTATTTCAGTACTGTTCCATAATGTTCATAATTATGCTCCACAACCTTTTCTTTAAAAACAGCAATTTAATAGCAGTTAAATGGCCTGAGCAAAACAGGAAATGAAAGAGCTTTATATTTTAAATTAATATTTAGTTCCTGATTCTTATACCTATGCCCTTTCAGACCATTTTTTCTAGGACCTGAATTAAGGCAGTACAATCACTCTGCATTTTACTTTAAGGTAATGATGATGGAATCAGCTTACCTTATTCTCTACTGACCTATTTTAGCTCCTTGCTCTTTTTACAGTCAATGAAGAGATTTTTGATGACCCAGGTTTCTAATAAAGGCCTGAATTTTAGAAGGATGGGTAGACATGCACTTGTATTAGCATAATTTCACCTGCTGACAGTTAAAAATATGGCATATACTTATAACTGATGTCAGTCAATTTTATGCCAATTTAAAACACCAAAGAAAGTAAATCTGAATACCTAAGACAGCAGTTCTTCCCCAGGCATGTGCAGAAGCACCCACAAACATAGGAATTCTATTTTGGTCGCTATGAGATCAAAATTCTCTGTCCAGAGTCAGTGTTTCTTTAGTTTAGGATGCTGATAAAAAAACTGAAACTTTTCTGCTGTCGTTTTCATCCATTTTCTTGCACGTAACAGTGATTGTATGATACATTCATGTTAGTAATTTTTTATTTTTTACAGAAATCTGTGTGATTTAATTTTATCATCATATTTATTTTGCAAGTCTGATCATCGAGAGAATACATGGAGTATAAAGTATTATATAGGAAGAAAACAGAGGAGCAAAACCCCCAAATAAATTTGCTCAGTAACAGGTTTCAGCCATATTTCTAGTCTTGGTTGCACATATGATGTGGAATTAAATGGTGAAACATGAATTTTTAATAACATATATTATTTACAGATATACAGAGCCACATATAAGTTATAGCTGCTATATAGACATTCAAAAATGTGTAATACATTTTTCATATATTTAAATACTGTCATATAATTGTTTTGGTTGGTTTAGACAATAAAACAGGAAGTCTTTATGCAGATTCAGAGGTATTTTTTTCTTCATTAAAGCTCAGTGTGTATCATTGTTTCATATTTCACCCTGTTGACTGTTAGATATGCTCAAATAACAGCCTGTTTTGTGTTTTTTTCTTCCTAGCCAAATTCAAAACATCTTGTCAAAACTCATGATACTTCTGCTATCAAAGTCAGAATGACTGTGGAGATCCCATGCCTGATTCTACTTTATTGGAAAGAAAACAAGTCTATGTGGTTTTGACCAGCCTGGATCTCTCAGAAAAACTCTTGATTGTGTTGGACACTGAGCATCTCACGGAATGACTTCTTGTTCCAATTTAAGTTGCATAGGAGGGACTGATGTAACTCTGACGTGGCTATAAAAAAGTCATGTGCAGAACAAGGAGGATCCTTATTTGACACACACAGTCACCCCAGTATCCCCCTAGTTTATCACCTTTGCCCAAAGGCTCCTGTCCAGAACACACAGCAGAAACATCTCAACCTATAGCAGAGATACCTTCATTCTTTACCAGCGTCAGACAAAGTCCATCTTGGGCTTCAGGCATAAGCCAACATGCTTATATCTTTGTAGTGTTTTATCTAAACTATTAATGTTCAACTGACTGAACAGTATACTAATAAATTATTGATTATATAAATATATATATGAGCACTTATACAATTTTGACTTCCTTATAAAAATAGGTAATTAAGTCAGTATCACCAAGCTGAAAATAAGACTGTCAATACCGTGAAAAATTTTTGTTTGAAATTTCTCTTTACTTTTTCTATTGCTTTGAAGTACACATTCTTCTATGCTAAATTGTAAGATGGCATTTCAAAATTTTGTTAGCTACAGTACTTCGTTGTAGAAAAGAAATACATCTCTGTTTATCTCTAAGTCATATGGTTGGGCATCTTTTGCCATACCTGCGGACCCTCAGTGAGTGGCATATTTGCAACTTAGATGTTCAAAGCAAGTATCTACTGTTAAAGTGCAACAAAACAGCTGAAATTTTAAGTTTCACCAGACTAGAATTTTCAACACTGCCAATAAGAAACACAAGAAATCTCTCTCTAACTGAGGCAGGTATCAGTCAGGAGGGAAAGATTTTGTTTCTCCATGATGAGTTTCCTTCTTGCACTTTACATTTCTGCTTTAGAATTTTATCCCTTTCCATGTTGATGCTTCTCTCCTTGAATTTCTGAGCTACTATGTGTTCTCATCTCAATAATTCCTTCAGTAATATTTTTTCCTATTTTGCATGGTTGTGAGTAGAAACTTTTTTTCAGCTCCTTCTGCCACTTGATAATTTTTTAGCTACCTCCTTCCCTTCAAGTTCTTTAACTGTACAATTGTATCAGCAATGTGAGGCTGCCTATGAGGTACATTGGTTTAATGAATCTGACTTGATCCATGTATAATTTCATAATTCCTTTTTAGCAGCCTTTTTCTAACCCACCGCTTTGGTACCATGGTAAGGCAATTACCAACTTTTAAGTTTTGGATAGCTCAGGCTTTGTCATTTTTGCATCTTGCTGGTAGGGTTTGGGTGTAAATATGTGATTCTGATCTCCTGAGAGGTTTTTTTGGTATGTATTTTTTTGAATACTCCAAGTTCAACAAATGTAAGTACATGATGACTGTTTACTTGAGAATTAAGCTCATTTGGTTGAAGTTGCACTAATATCAGTGTTTCTATTCTGTAGATATAGTGGGATGCTGGAGGGCATACTCGAGTCCAAAATAAGTCTCACTGCTTGCTAGAAGCAGAACTTTCAGAATTGATTCTGGTTTGACCTGGCAGGATGTGACTTATATGGCTCTTTGAACATTGATTCAAAAGACAGTTTAGAATGTGGACAGGCCCTTACTATCTTGTGGATACACTAACTGGAGAAGAGTAAGAACGAACATATTGGGGCATGCATGATTGATTCAATTTCAGAATTGAAATTTATGCCTATTTCCATGCATACTTTTTTCCCCACTTGTTACATACTTTTCACTAGTACTAAAAAGTAAAATAGTTTTGTTTGAGATTATAAAAAAATGTTCTGTGTATTAATTGTGTGTAGCCTTAGCACAACTCAACCAGTTGTTTTTGGTAACTGATATGTGTATTTTTCAGGTTATCGATGCAATTTACTAGGGTTGAACATTTTGTAAAATGGTTATAGCACCCTTGTGCTAGACTGCATGCATTACATAGAAGAGATATATGAATAATCTCTGCTTTTTACTGAACAGTGAAAACGACCTGAGAAAATGGTATTAAATGATTCTTTCAAAAACACTGCTGGCATTGAAAAATGCTTTAGGCAATGCACTTATCAAACCATATAGTACTGTACACGTATAAAGATTTTATAACATCTAGACCAGTGATTTTTTCTCAGTAATAAACTTACATTACAATCAAGGATGTAAGCAATAGAAATATTAAAAACAAGCAAAAAAGGACAGCTAAAAATCAGAAAAATTCAGCATTTGTTTTATGGGTTGGTTTACTATGAGAGAAGGATAATAAAGGTATAATAATGTGCTGCAAAACCTATAATATTATTTCTAAAGGACAAAAAGCCTCCTTCTACCCTGTGTTTATTACTCTGTAAATACCTTGTAGTAGTATCTGAATACTGGATTAAAATCATTAATTTTAATGGCTAAAACTTTGATTTTTATAAGCAATGACTTTATAATTAACATATTAATAATATAAAATTCAATACTGTTTTGCTCATTTATTCAGTCCCAAGATTGAAGATTAGATTTAACTTTGCTTGTATTTATGACAACATTAAATGAACAATTAAATGAACAGCTTTTTGTATTTCTACTAATCATTACAATTGAAGAAGACCTTTAAAATTTCTGAAGCAGATTCTATTATTTGGGAACAATCAAAGATTGAAAACATGGGGCTTAATTATTTGAGAAAAAAAAATAACGGGGGAGCAGAACAGTACAAAGAGGAAATTGCATAAACTTAACCGATTTCAGTGTAAATGGGAGACATTAAAAACAGATGCAGTCCAGCTCACAAAAGATATATGTGATAAACATGGCACAGAAATCAAAAAACAGCATAAAGAGGCTCTTTTTAAACATCTGGCAGTGCGGGTGGTTCCGAAGCACTGAGGTTAGTAAAGGCAAGATCAGACCACAGCACAAAAGCTCAACAAATAATCAAGCATAAGCAGCTAGGTGAGCCTTAGGAATACTTTGTCCTCTTTGAATTGTAGCTGCAGGGACATGGTTCATCTGGGGAGAAAGTGGAAAATAGCATGAGGAATCAGGCCAAAATTGAAAAATGTGAACTTAGCAGTCCCAAAGTCATAGCTCCTTGGATCTCTTTTAAAGAAAATCAGAATTCAACCTTCCCTACTGAATGCACTTAAGCAGTAAGTTCATCCTTCTCCTCTATTTCTGAACATTTTTCAGTTTATTGTGACTTACATAATACTATAATATTACTGTTACATGCATGATATTACTGCAATATTTCTCTGATATTTGCTGTATTTTAGCAATTCAGTTCATCAGGTGCAAACTGCTGCTCAGCATACATTCACTCACTATTCCCCAAATAACTACAAGTAATATTGCTCAGTCATTTCACTGAAGGTTATATTTGGACCAAGAATGTTTTTCTCCAAAGCATTGTTTACCTCTTGCATTCGCTTCATGAGGTATTACAGTGCCCTGCCTAATACCACTAAAACTCACTGTATGGTGACTAACCACTGCAATAATGTGATCACTGTGTTATAACTCAGCTGTTAACTCTAGCACTTTACTGCAGAAAAATCATGCCATATTGTTGGAGATTTTTTTTTTGCTATTCCTGGTTTATTCAGTCTCTGTTAGGTTGGAAAAACTGACAACACTGCATTGTCTAAATAATTGCAAAAAGATTTGTTTAATTAATGAGTTTATTGTTTGGCTTCATGATGTTCAGAGAGGCAGTAATCAGATACATTAAAAAGGTACTTGTCACTCAACAAGAATATAGAATATCTGTAACGATTTACACAGTGATGCATCTATGTTCATAATTCCAGAAAACAAGCCCTTTTGATCTAAGCAGTTCTTTGACTTACAATAAGGTTTATAATGCCTCATGGATGCCAAATATTCTCTTGTCATTTAAACTCTGAGATTCCCTTCTATTTAGAGATGTAAAAGTCATATGGTTGAAATATTATGTATAGATGTTTTATTGAAAATCTCATCTATATAGTGACCTCTTGGGCTTGAAAATATTTCTCTTTGACTTCTATATTGGCTGAGGGAAAATTTTGCAGGATAAGACATTTAATCCACTCTATCAGAGACTAGTCTTCTGAGCTAAATTTTATGAAATATCAGAAGAGATAAACTAATAGGTGAAGTATAAGGTAAACTCATCTGATCATATAATTTTATTTTTAAAACAGTAAAATCTGGGATAAAAGAGATTGTTTTGTTTCATATCTTGTTGTGATAGTGATACTTTTTTCCTTGTCTCATATATATAAGTATATGAGAGAGCGGGAGGGTATGTGCATGTTGTGAATATTATTTTTATCTTTAGAAGTCAAAAGATCAGGCTTCAGGCAATTCCAGGGCTGGTAAGTAGGCAACGTGGCCAGGGAGCTGACTGTATTTTTTAGAGCAGCACTGCATGAGCAGCTGGCTTTTAGGGAGCTGGAGAGTCCCAGATATCTGCTGGAGAGACATCTACTGATGGTATGTGCATGTGAGTAGATATCTCTAGGAGTGAGGAATTTGGAGTTTGGGGAGAGTGAGGATCCAGGATAACACCACAGGTGGGCTGTGTGTCCAAGGACAGATACTATGGGATCTATAGTGTGGGTGTGGGGGAAGGATTGGGGCAGAATGGAAGGAGATGGGGAGGTGAGTAAGGGGGTCTCTAACAGTAGCTGATGTGAACCTGAAGCTTCTGGAGCTCACATGCCCAGGTGCCAATAACTGGAGAGACTGGGATACAGGGCAACTTCTGGGTGTACCAAGGGTCTGAGCAGAACTTCTGCAGGGATCCACTGCATTTCCATACATTTCCCACTGCCAGACCTTCATCATAAAAGATGAGGCACTGGTGGTCCTTGTGTTGATGTGGGACCTGGTTATGTCTGTCTGTGTTGCTCTGTGTGGCCAGCTCTGTGATATACATGTGTTATATAAGTATATTTGTGCATGGACCTACTGATAATACATGCTAAGCCTCACTTGTGGTTAGACCTGGGGCACACAGCTGCAGCAGCATCAGCTCTACCAGACTCCTAACTAGTCATACTGCATTAATTAAATTGTGCATGTTTAGCATCAAAAAAGTTCTAGATATCTCCCACAATTTGGGGAAAATCTAGCAAATAAAACCAAAAAATAAATGTATCATTTGGATATAAATCTATGCATTACATTAAAATTAGTCCTTTGTGTTCTCTGAGAACATATTATCTTAATTTTGTTGCTCAAGGAATTACCCTTTAGTACATTTTTATTCTTAATATACTATTATCCCAGCATTTCAATGAGCTAGTTCAGGGAGGTAAAGCAGTAGAAAACTGCTTGGTCTCTAAGGGGCTCTGCTTTCTCCTGGTTTAGCTCTGCTGTTAGAGCTGAGAACAGTGAGAGGAGCATGAGGACTTATCACAAGCCTTGTGGAAAGAGCCTCTGGAGGAAGAAAACTAGGCAGCCTCCAGCAAAAACTGATGATGTCCGAGAGTTGCTGCAATGCAAAGGTAAGCAGAATTCGTTCTACTTGTTTTTTTGTGAAGAGAAAATAATTTTTAACTTTTCATCTTCCTGAGAGAGATTTTCTTCTGTTTAAGTTTAGTTCTTATTATGCTCTGCAACTATAGAAATTTTATTCTATGAGCACTTGGGTCACCATCATTGGTCATATACCTTTGTCAGCTATCCCACCTAATACTGTTTCAGCAAAAACTGGGACTTCTTTTTGTGACCAAGGCAACTGTAGAATAGTTGTAAGAACACTAGAAGCCTTTGGTAAGAACGTGCATTTTATACAAGTATAGCTGAACATAATAAACTGTAAGAGAGATGATTTTATGATGGGGATTAATACACCATCTACAAATGTAAATTTTAGATTTCTTTTCTATTACATTGTCCATCAGTAATCTCTTCTATTACGTGCTCATTTTAAGTTAGAATTAGCTTAACTAAAGAAATAACTTTAAAAACAATGTGTAGACCCAAATTTTTCAGCATTTATTTTATATATATACAGAACTCTTCAGTTTTCTAATCTAGCCTTGTAATTCGTTAGTAAAAAGTAAATTATTTCCATAGAATAAGTGAAATAGGAAAAGAGATGACAGTATTAAATTGGAAAAATATGGAAACTATTTTAAGCATTCAATGTATGCCTTTATTAAAAAAAATAAATAAATCTATGTATGCCACTGATTCTTCATTGATTGTCTCCCTTTGTATATTTTTCAGTTGGTATTTATTTGGTCTGGGAATTGTTGGACTAATTAATCATTATGGCAGATATAAGTTGAATAAGATCTGAGAAATACCATAGCATGGATCTTAGGAAATCATTTTGTCCTTCAGTCTGCTCCAAGGCAGCATTAGCACTCCTCCTGACAGATATTTTTGTTTAACCCTTTCTGAAAGAATTTCATGATAGACCTCCCTAGGCAATCTATTTCCATGCTTTATAGTCCTCACCATTGGAAATACCTCCTAATCTGATGCCTTTTCTCTTTTTCTGCAATTTTACTCTTTGTGGGTTTTGTTTGTTTGTTTGTTTTACAACATCGTTTATTAAATTCTATCTACCTCAGTCCTTTCTCCTTCAGACTAACCATTTTACTTTCTATGCCTTTCTTTTTTCCAAAGTCTCACCTTTTTAGACTTTCAATGAAAATCAGGAATTGAGAGACTTTAGACATCTGATCACCCCTTACCTCATTTATAGCTTCCATGAAATGCAATACTTGCACCTGATTACAAAGCCCATAAGAGGGCTTAATAGTGCCAGAAGAAAATGCATCAACTTTCAAACCATGCTCTTTTTATTCATTTTTGTATGAGTGCCATTTGTTTTGATAGTACTGTATAGAAATACAGTATACAGACATCATACTTACCCTAACTTTAGCTTGTGATCCCCTATAACCTCCTTGACTGTGGAGTTGACCTATATTGGTGCAGTTAATTATTCCTGCTTACAGTGAGGAAACTTGAAGCTGTTCTTATCAGATCACTTGCTATTTTAAGTTTATTTTTTCAATCTTAAAACTCTTTTGCACTCTGATCATGTTTTGCCATGCTTTTGCAGCCCCTCCTTGTCTAGTTTTATCTGTCATACTCTCATCACAGAGGTAATTTGTGAAAACATCATCCTACCTTAATGAGGCATATAAGCTACGAGACAAAAAATTCTAGCAGTGATTGTAGCTGTAATATTTTTATTAGAAATTCAGTTAGTAGTGATGCACAGGTATGACTGGATTAATCTCAGCATAGTGAAGCACAAGGTACAGACTCCTTACATTCTTATCCATACACAGAAATATAAACAGTAAGAGCAAAGACGGTGAAATTAGGATTTTGGTAAAAAGAAAAATGCTACAAAAAACCCAAATCAAACATATTTTAGACATCAACACAATCAGTTCTTAGACAGACTTAAAGTTTTGACCTTCATCTAGCTGCATAGCATTTGTAACAATGACTGAATAAACACCAAAGCAGCTTCAAAGTCTGTCTTAGTCCCACTCTCATTTTGTAAACTTTCAGATTTTTGCATTGCATGAGACCCCACCAAAGCCACAACTGGATCTATATGAAAAGCTATATGTATATATATATATATATTTTTATTTTTTTTTTTGGTTGTTGTTTTTTTCCTTTTGTTTTATTACCTTAAGTACTCAGTGTCTGGCATGCTTCTGATTGCTTATGTCTCTTCTTGATGAGATTTCTTGTATCACCTGTCACATTTGTTGGTGATCTCTCTTGACCATGCCTAGCAGACCCTCAAGAAGGAGCTTTCCTTCAGGAGAAGCATTTACCTATCCATGAGAGCAGCACTCAGGACAAGGCAACTAGCAGCAATCTCTCAGAAGCTAGCACAGCCCTGTATTCCTTTAAACTTCTGGACACTGAAGAGGTTTTTGGGAAAGTGAGAAGAATAAAATACTGCCTTTTTAAACAGTATCTAGTGCAATCTTAAAGAGTAAAGGCATCCAAGATACCAACAGGGAGCTGGCAGATATGATCAAGAAAACATGGGATGCTTTTTTTGAGTGTGATTAGATGCCAGGAAAAACAAAACAAAACAAAAAACTGTGGTGGTGGAGACCTCTGTTCAAGTACTTGATTTCCATCGAGGTTATGTGTGTGTGACAGTTTCTAGTCTTCTTAGTCTGTTGAGTGAGGTGTTAACCACCAGTCGCTTACAGTAATCTGATTACAAGTCATTGTTGAAGAAAAATGCTTATAAATATTCATAATATCCAAAATATACACTATCATTAAAAACTCTAATAAATACATTAATTAAAAAAGAAACCCATTTACATCAACAGTAAATTTGAAATATGACTCTTTTCTTTCCCTTGTATACATAATATACCTGCATGTTGAAATGTTCTTTATATAAAAATCTGACGTATTTTATGTCTTAGATTGCATTCATCTTAGGTTGCATTTATCAGAGAAAATCCTCTCTCTGTGAAGTATGCTGTCTTCTATAAGTAATCTCATTTCTTGAGTCTTTCAGGAAGGCCAAACTGTTTTTATCTTTCTTATGTCCATCTTTACTTCACCAGGTTTGAGTTTAAGATTTTTAAACTTAAACATTTCTAATTTGGGAGATATTATTAAACATCTCAGTTCAACAATCTTATTTCTTTGGAGATATGTCCTAGGGTGACTATGATGCCTGTATCACCAATCGTCTGTTCTGTGTATGCTGTGTATTCTGTACCTTTAAGACTGGTTCTGAGAGTGAGCAGGGAAAGAAGAAGCGCGCAGTTTGTTTTGAAAACTATTCACTCCTCTGCACTTTTTTTTTTTGTCCTTGGTCGGTGTGTGTCCACCGAGCACACGGACACCAGAGAGAGGTTTTTTTTTCCTTTTAGTTAGTTTAGCTAGCTGGGGCAAGAAAAAAACTTCCTAGACTGTTTTTTCCCTTTTTTCTTGGGACAGTTTAAAGCTACTGTGGACTGAAAAACCCAGAGGAGCACCAGGAGCTGCACTTGTGGCCCACCAGGGCCTGGACCTCGGCATTCTCCAGCGCCAAAGGGACTGGGACTGATAAAAACTGAGAGAGAGCCGAGCGAACTCCCAGAAAGGACTCTCAGTTTCACCATCTCTCTTCGGAGCAGTGAGAGGTTTTATTGTTTCGTATTATTAATTTCTTATGCTTGTGGGCAGTTTTTTTTTGTTAAATAAATAGTTTTTTCCACTTTTCTCCGAGGAAGTTTTTTTTTTCCTGGACCGGCTGGGGGAGGGGCCATTTGGGGTTTGCTCTCCAGAGGAGCCCCATTTGGAGGTTTTCCTTCCAAATTTACCCTAAACCAGGACAAGATAAAATATCAGATCACAGATCATATTTTATTTTAGATGTGTTCATACCTTAGTTTCTCAAAAAGGAGTGACACTCCCTTATAATTTTAAACTTTGCCTTCACTGTTCAATGTGAAATATATTTCACATAGAATTTAATGTTTTTCAAATACTTGATATAGGCATTTAAACGGATAAATATGTGTAGCTCATTACTAGCCTTCAACTGAGACCAGACTTGATGGTAATTAGCATTTCTGGGATGATAAAAACTTGAGAGTGATTTCTGCTGCTTTTTATGATTTTGGCTGTTTTTAAGATATTTTTTTTCCTCTAGAGCACAGTAAATTTTTACTGAAATAATCTTGACTGAAATTTTTCACTTATGCTATACCTAATATTCCCTGCAAATTTTCTGTAATGTGATTTAGAAGCCTAAAAGAATTTTTTTTTGATATTTGCCACACATACCAGTCTGAAAACAAATCCATATGCTTTATGTTGGTTGCAGGTTACCATCTTCTGAAACATTTTCATGAATACACAAATTACATGAATTGTAGTTTCACATTAAAAAAGTAATCCTGGGTGCTCAGGGCTTTTTTGGATGACCAAGTAAGAATTAAAAAAAAAAAAAAAAATTGATGCATTTTTCATACTGTTTTCAACTGTTCATCTTAGATGTTTCCGATCTATCAGCCAAATAGATTTATAGTGGTAGTAGAACAATATTTACTTGCATAATAATGATATTTTTCCTTGATGAAGGTTTCTAAGGATGTCCTTCCCCTAATATATTGGATACTACCATGTTTGATTTTGAAATAGGTTAACTTGAACGGTGTTGTTAATGAAATTGGGTGTTGTCTATTTGAGATTCTGTGTAATACTGGATGTGTTATTCTGCAGGACGGCTTGAAGCCACAGGTGAATTAGTATTTCTGCCAAGGGGACTTTCTCTCAAAGGAGATTGTATGTATACCTGACTGTGAAAACCAGTACATTAAATATGGTCTTCAGTAAAATTTGCTTCAAAGTGTCAGTAGGTGATGGATGGTTGTGTTTAGTGGGTAGAAACCCCCTCCATATTTTTTTAATAGAAATCCAAAACTCCAAAACCTTTATGGAGAGCTGCTTCTATGAAGCTAACATGTTCTTCCTACCATGAAGATATAAAATGCTAATTAGCTCGTAAGCTGTTCTGAATGATTCGATTAGACTTCTATATGCTACTCCTGGTTAGACCTTGGATATTCTTGATGTTCCTCTTTTTTTTTTTTATTTCTTTTTCTTTTTTCTT
>VXBN01017335.1:1935086-1975823 GCA_013397395.1 Sinosuthora webbiana | reverse complement strand
AAAAAAAAAAAAAAGATTCTTTGGGGCACTGAGTAAAAAGGTAATTTGGGCTGACAGGCCTGCAACCATACAGTTAAAATAGAAGGGCATTGAGATGGACTTTATAGTCTTTGTTTCAGAAATGTTTTTCTTGAACTGTTTCTCTGACAATATTTATCTACTTAAGACCCCTTGTGATACTGAGAACAATTAGTCTTGCATCTAAACTCTCCTATATAAGCATAGCTTAGATGGATGATCATTCTTCATCTATTTTATATGGATTTTGGTAGAGAATTGTACTGTCTCTGGCCAGAATGGGATTAACTTTTTTTTAGAGCACTGCACTGGTGCTGTCTTTTGAAAAGACGCTACTGATAACCCAGCAGTGTTTTGAGTATTTCTGAGCAATGTTTGCACAGTGTTAAGGTCTTTTCTGTTTCTTGTTCTCTGCCCTGCTCAGTGAGTAGGATGACCAGAAATAAATTCCACACCATGGGATACCATACCCAACAACAAAAACTTGAGGAGGGATGTTTGTGGTCATGATGTTTATCTTCCCAAGAAAATGTTACGTATACTGGGGTCCTTGTAAAGGGGACTGTACATTGCCTGACAATGGAAAGTAGTGAATAAATTCTTCTTCTTTGTTTGCACACTTAGCTTTTGCTTCACTTTTAATCCATGGCAGAGGGTAATGAGACACTGGATGGTGACTACTGTTTGGTGCCCAGTGACAAAGATAAAGCATAATTTGTATTTTCAGAGAGTTACCACCTTTTTTGGGGAATTTGAGGCTGTTATTGAAGCTTTACCACTGTGCAGCTGTGTTTGAATGCTATCAGATGGACACTGTAGCCTGGTATTTTCTTATTTTAAAAAATATCAAAAACTACTTCACAGAAGAATGAATAAAGACCTACAGTAAGTGTCGTCCAGTTTGCCTCACTTCAAATAAAACCTTCTGAACACAGAAAAAAACCCCCACCAAAACCCAAGCAACTCTCCCAAAAAAAAACCAAACAAAAAACCCCAAAACAAAACAAAAACCCCAAGAAAATTAACAGTTTGATGCACAGCAAATAATTTTATCCAGAGTATTAGACACTGGGAGTCAGTTCTCATCTCCAGTACAGACATGTGCAATGTACCATTAGGAAATTCTGAATGAGTTTAGATGACAGGAGAAGACTAACCCTAGTGGAGGGAAATTTGCTCTTGAAACTCATCTTCCAGAATAAATCATGCAAACTATACATAAAGCTTAAGGTTTTTTTATATCTTGACTGGTATTCTTTTAAGAGAGGTAGAGTTTAAATAATGCTGAAATTGCTGTTGATTTTTTCCTAAAATCTGAGTCTGTGCGAAGCCAAGAGTGAAGGAAAGTATCACCAGCATTTTGTTTTATTTGATAAGTGCATACTACATGCTCAATGGCCAGTCCTTAAAACTCCAGCCTACAGATGTCAGCCAAGGCATCTTTAAGGCAGGAAAAGAACCAGTTCTCCAAGGCATAGTTACCTTTGTACTATGCGTTGTTTAAGGTTGAAATGTGAGCTCACTTGTATCTGGCTTCGTTTGAAGTTTGAGCCCTAGATCAGTCCCTTCTGCCTTCTCAGTTCCTACTCATTTACTGCTGTATTCCACCTCTGCCTTGGGAAGATTTGTTTCATGCTGCTGCCCAGGTAATATCTTTTGCAGATTATAGAAGTATATAACTTTCAGACTTTTATGACGATCTGACCATATATTTATATTACTCACTGAATTCTTAATTTCTGTCTTGAATACATATCAAAAGTATTTATTTCATTGATATGTTTTCCACATAGCATTTGGGGCGGTACAGACTGACTACTTATTTTATTTCTGTAACATTTATATCCGATGTTCTCAACTGCTTTCACCTTGTGCTTATACCTAATGTTCTTATGGCCCACACTTCTTTTATAGGAGTAAATACATCACAAAATCTCATATTCCATATTCTTACATGACCTTTTAGAGAACAGGATGAATTAATAAGGATTAAGTGTACAATATTTTACTTGGATTGCTGTGGTCAATTGTTTAACCATATGATGAGGAACAATGGGCTAGGGAGCTGTTGTTTTGATAATTTTCATAAGCAAATGGATCGCAAGCTGGACATGAGCTAGCAATGTCGTGTCCTATGCAAAAGGCAAATACCTTTCTAATGTATTTAAATACAAGTTTAACTCACATTTGAATAATCCATCAAATCTTTTCAACATTATTGAGGTTTCAGCTAGCATGGGGTGGACAGTTTGGGTTATTGTGGTTAAGACAGATGTGTACAAATGGGATACTGGAGACAGTTGTGACAATGATCAGGCATAGAAAGGAAGAACTAAGACACAAAAAAAGAAAACCTGAAGACCTTTTTTCAATAAATTGAACTATTTTTTTTTTTTTCCAGAGATGGCATAATAATAGTTTTCTCACAATGAATAATGCCAAAGATTTAGATCACAGTATTAAAGATTCAGGTATAATTATTATTAATCTCTGCAAAGCTGAGTTTTCAGAAGCACTGAATTACCTGGAAAGGCTGAAATCTGAACATCATTCAGGTCAGGTTAGATTTTAGTGTCTTTAGGCTGAACCTGGCTTGCTATGAAATAGATAGACTGGATAACTTTGAAGGGTTGTTCTTTTCTATCATGATTTTGTTAATAAAAATACATTTTGTTGTTTTAACTTGAATTATGAATTGATTGGATATATTTTATCCCATGCTAGGAACAGAGCATAAACTTTTACCATGAAAAAGGGAAAAAACAGCTCCTGTGTTTGAAAGGTTAAACATTTGGGACATTAGAATTTTCTGATTGGTTCTACTCAAATGAGTGTATATGTGTTTCTACTATCATACTGATAACTTCTTTTACTGGTGCTTCCTTTGTTAAATATCCCCCATTCTCAGGCAAGGGGTAGCCATTGTTATATACAAAAATGTGTGTTACCAATATAGTCTGCTACATACTTTGCAAGGTCCTTCATTAAAAAAAAAAAAAAAAAAAAATCAGGATATGTAAATGTAATCAACATAAAAAAATGCCACAGCTAATTAGTTTTTTATCTTTCCTAACATTATCAGTATATTTAGAAGATGTTACATGGAATGTTGTGTGATAAAACAAAAGACAGGCTGTGTATAGTCTTAAGAAAGTTATAACTTTTTAAAAGTCATCAGGTTTTCATCTGTTCCCCAACAGACCTTTGGTTGCATAAAGGGATATTTTCCCGTCCATTTCCTGTCTTGATCACTTTCCGCTCATTCTCTGGTGCTGCTGAGAAAAGTTTAAAAAAATTATATGGAAGGAAGATGTATTTCTCTTGGAAACTGGGTAGATTGCTGAATCATTTCAAAATGGTATTTTCTGGCCTGACAATCAATCTAACAAACTGAATTCTAAAAGCTAAAAAAGAAAGCCATAAAAATGAAATGGAAGGATTTATACAGTTTAAAATATGCAAGCTGTTGTCACACATACACACACTTGCACACACATACACAAAGTTTTGTTCTATCAAAACTTGTGTATGTGCATATATGTATATATACACATAACGTTCAGCTATTGTATCTCAGGATATATGACTTCCTAAAACTTACATTAATAGGAAGCCATCAAGCTGTTTGATACTTACCCATCAGTATTTTTTTTTTTGCTGGAGCTGCTCCACTGAAAGAATTTCTTTCATGTGTTGTAATACAAGCATACATTTTCATGCAGCTGTTAAAATCTGAATCATTATTGCTGTTATTATGAAGCCTATATTCTCTTGCATACAAATCTCTTCCAAATTGTTTACTTAAATGAACCAAAATGAAACTAATTGTAATGAAAAAAAAATATATATATACATATACATACACACACACATATATATATAAACTTATTTGCATTATGCTATGAATTATTTCCTCGGAACTTGTTTATTCCAGTGATACTATATTAAAGATGAACATAACCACAATAGGGGCATTTTACTGATATACAATGTACTGTTTACACAATTTCATTGCTAGAAAATAATTTTGGTGATACAATATTAGCACAATGCTACAATGACAATGCATTATTTACTGTAAATAGGTTGCAGTGATTCTCAAAATATAATAAAGCACACTTTTCTAAGTGTGTGGCTTAAAAAGAACTATTCATTTAAAAAAAAAAGGAAAAAAGTAAAAGAATTATATGAAGATGAGTTCTATATGCTTCAAACATCCCTTCTCAGTTTGTGGTTTGAGAAAATACTTGAACTCTTTGTCACAAGTACAGATGATTCGGTTTAAACAAAATTGCTTTATGATTTTGAGGTGTTCCTGTCCCAACTGCAGTGAAATGTGAGTTGTCAGGATTGAAAAAGTTCATTTCTGATACATAGGTTCTACATAGTGAATACATTGGGAGTAGCTGTGGTGCAACGGTTCCCCAAAGCATAAGGGCCTCATGGGTCAACTCTGACTTACATGGAGAGCTTCAAAATACCAATTATTTCATAAATATTTTGCAAGAACAACTTACACAAAAAAAGAGGGTGGAGGGAAGTTGGGGTTTGGATTTGGGTTTTTTTTCCATCATTGTTTCTAATCCAGACACTCTCCAAAAGAAAGAGGACTTCAGTTTTCAAATTCATTGTGTTTATGTGTCAAGGGGGGCTGTGGTGGTTCCATGAGGGGAGGCCGGGGCTGCCCCAGCTGGACACAGCCGGTTCCAGCCAGACACAGCTGGTTCCAGCTGGATCCAACTACCCACTGCAGGGTGCGGCTGAGCCACGGTTGAGGCAGGGGTGGCACTGAGGAAAAAAATTAAGGAAGGGCAAAATGCTGCATGGCAGAGTGAGGAAAAAAGAAAGTGAGAAAAACATCTTTGCTGACACAGAGGTGAGAGATGAAGGAGGAGAGAAGGTGTTGCAGGTGTGGGAGAACAGGTTCCCTTGCAGCTTATGGGGGAGCCCATGCAAGGCTGCAGCTATTATTGAAAAAGGTGTTTGTGCTTGCGATCTTATGAAATTAATTTTTAGAATTTTTGGTTAGAACTGTTGGTAGCTTTGCATAGTTTTGAAAGACAACATTAGAAAATGTCATGTGAGTGCAGCTTGTCATGATCCACTAGCCACCTAGGCAGCATTTTCTTTGGCAGTTAAGAGAAGCCATCCTGGGAAGGTATTAAATTCCACTGGAATAATGTTATGATCCCACTCCTGACACCAATTAAGGTTATGATCCTCCGGAATAATGTCAGGGTTCAGTCATTAAAAGACGACTGCCTGAATTAAGAGACCTTATGCTTAAATCAATAGTACAGACTGCATTTAACAGTAAATGTGAGAGAGAGGCAGAAATAGGAATGGGGCAGGGAGAAACAGAGAGAGAGAGAGAGTTTATAATGACCACCAGATCTCCTGTGGCCCTTCTCCTCCTGGTCGTCTCAGTGGTGGGATCCCCAGAGTGTTCTTCTGGAGAAACCACTTTTATACAGTCCAAGTCACAGAATCAACTATGTTGGAAAAGACTTTTGAGATCATCAAGTCCAACCTCTGGCTTAACACCACCTTGTCAACTAAGCCATGGCACTGAATGCCACATCTAGTCTTTTCTTAAACACCTCCAGAGATGGTTACTCCAGAGGCATATATGCCATTCCCACAACTTGGAATGGCATGTGCATAAGTAGTTGCTTCCTTTCCCACAGTTTGCCATGACGGGAACTTTTGTCCAAATAGATTACTCAGATCTGCCTCACGAGGCCTTGCATTTTCCTGTTGTTGCATCCATGACTTTCCCACAATCTACAGAGTGGAATCTTGTCTGGTGTGCTAATTCTAAACAATCAATTAGTATTAGAAAATTAGCACACCAATCTTGTCTGATGTGCTAATTTCACCTTTCTGTAGGCCTGAAATTAATGCCTTCCTGTTTGCCATCTGTGCCTGTTGTGGTGGCTTATCTTGTGGGGACTTCCTCCTATGATAGAACTTTGAGACAAGTTGACTGCGTTCTTTAAGTCCTGACAGTAGGATACTATAGAGACTAATCTGGAAGGAAAGCCTGTATAAAGGAGAAGGAAAGAGTATGTAAACATTAAGCCACTGGGAGCTGTGAAAGCAGGAGAATGGATGGAAGCTTAATGCACTGTAGCCATGTCTAAATTACTAGGACAACAGCTTTGTCTCTGTAGGGAAATCCTACATTGTTTTTTTTTTGTTTTTTTTTTTGGCTGTAGGAAAATTTCATAACAAAGAAGATTTTATTACCAGGGACCTTTTCTGAGGGATTCGGTACATCATGTGCAGTTCATATTTTCCACATTTCTACACAGTGCCGTATATGAACCAGGACAGGTCTTAAAAATTATTTATCCTTAAACAAAGACTTCTGTAGGATAAAACAACTGAAAACTGAGATGGAACTACACTTGAGAGGAAATTTGATTTTATATAAGGGTATCAGGAAGCAGGCCTTATTTTGCCCCGATATCCCTAGTGTCTGGATCTTTTTATTTGCAATCTTATTCCTACAGATACTGTGGAGGTAATCTACAAACAGCCAGTTTCCATGCCTATGTGCTGGTCTTCATTATGATGCTCTGAAGTGTGTAAATATTAAGAAAAAGTTAAGGCTGTTCTAGGGGAAAGCAAGTCATAAATCAGAATTTATATATGTCTGAAATTTCAGAACAGAGATAATTCCTTCCAATGTGACTATTACCAATATGAACAATACTTACAATAAAGAGTTTTAGTTTTATATTTAGCTTGTTTTGATTTTACTTGACAGTGATTGTTGAAATATTTTTCTTTTTGTGTGTGTGTCTTTGACCTTTTCATAAAATATTACTTTGTATAAACTAGCCTTTGCCAACACATGCCTGTATCAGCTGTCACTGTCCCTCATTGAATCAATTCTAATTTACATCTGCTCTATCATGTCCATAATTTGTCTTTCACAAAGTCATGGCTCATAGCTTCATCAATCATGCCAAAATTTCTAACTTTCAAAGTTTCTGTGGATAGCTTGGGGGATGATGGGGTGGATTTTAGTTTTGAGATTCATCACTTGTGTTGTAGCATTTTTGAATTCTGGAGAGGCATGTTTGCTTTTCATCATGCAGACACTTATTCACTGACTTACTTGGAGAATGTCATGAATATTTACAGAAAGGAATTTCTCATCTAAAACTCGAATACATTATTTATAATTACTGTTATTATTGATTATGTCAATGTTATATTGTTGCTGTGGCTCTGAATGTGGTTGTAATTTTCCCCTGAAACTGGAATAAAAATTTTGGAACCAGAATTGCTACTTTCTATACTTCCAGTGGGTGACTGTGGACACATTGCTTAGAACTTAAGGGTCAGTTTTTTTCTGAGTTTGGACACAGTGTCTAAAAATCCATCTGGGCTAGGAAATCAGACCAGGCCACTCAATGCAGAGCAGATATTAATCTACCATAATGAAAATGGTTAGAAAAATATCTGGTTTGAATATGCAGAGCATGAAGTTCTCTTTCCTTATTTCCCTGTACTTGACTTTACATGCTTCCAGTACCTGTCTCAGGAAGTAATTAAATTTTTAAAATAATATTTGATTATGTGTATCACATCTAAATACATGCAAACACAAAGATAGTTCTTTCTTTCTGTCTAGCTGTGTATTTCAGCAGGAAAAGATCTTTGCACTGTAACTTCAGTAAATGACTACTGTGGAGTAGCCTATTTTCTCCTGTAAGTATTTAGGAACATTTCATCAAGGAAAATACCTGTTAATAAAAAAACCTACTTTAAATGTTGGAATGAGACTGCTCTTCAAGTTTCTTACTCACCCATCTGAACATAGGGGGAAAAATTCTACAGAACGGAATATCGACTATTACATTTACAAATGCAGGTGAACAGACAATGGAAGAGTGGAAGTTTATGAATTTGATTATAGAACATGATTTCTAGATTATATTTATAAAGTCAAATTGAATACAATTATAAACATACCAGTGAGAAATACAGTTGAAACCAAAGGAAGATAGATAAAATTTGCAGAGACATTCCTTAAGTTCCTATTGTCTTTTAAGACCTATTTAATGGTTAAACTGTTATTTAAATTTTTAATCTAAGTTTATATTTCAGGCACATGATCTGAAATAAACCCTATGTCAATAAAATATGCTTTTCTAAATATATGTTGTACTATTCATATTAGAAATGGGGAACAAATAATAAAACTGGGAAAGCTAATAGGAGGCTCTCACAATTATTTGTGTAATTATCTTGTCTGTAATGCAGATTAAAACCAGTATAGACCCCACAAGATATTATAATTGATGTTATTTAATTTATGAAATAGGAGTTATGTTGCAATCCCCGAATTTTTTTCTCTTTACCTTGCTCACTCATATTGCATAAATTTATTCTTTATCACATCTGAAATCCATTACCAGGTTACCCATAGCAAGTATTCACAAATTATATGTTCTATTTTCTCTCTCTAAAAGGTATTAAATATATATGAGAACTCATCCCAAATTTTAGGTTGAATTTCAGCATTTTTCACATTTTGAAAATTAGACTTTCAAGGTACATATTATATCTGCTACAGAGACACAGTTTACATAAACCATCTAAATAAAATATAGCATTTTTCATTTTGTATTCTCTGTAGTATAGCAGGAAACAGAATGCAGACCAGTCCTTAAGGATAATTTTAATGTAATGTAAAACACAGTATGGCTATATATTATTATGAATTTCTTCAATGAGTTTTGTTTACAGGAAGTGACTGTTCTGAACTATAGCAGTACATTGGAAGTCAAGATCTGCTAGTTTCTCTCTGAAAAGAAAGGGTTTAATCTTTCTTAAGTGATAAAGATTTGCTGATCTTAGATTATCTTAATCTGTCTCACCTAAGTAAAGTTAGATAAGGTTACATATTGGGTGGCAAGGTTTACCAGGGAGAGTTTCAACGTGGCATTTTGAAAACAGTCATAACTAAGCAATTCATTTTACATAGATTTCCAATACAATTTCAGAGACTGTATTAGCCATTCTGATGACATGAACAATTACTTTGGCACAATTATTTTTTAATATCTTTGAAATTTTTGAATTTTTTTTAAAGAAAATTCATTTAATTCTCCTGGGGCAAAAAGAGCATAATCTAAAACAGGAGTTTCTCATCAACAGTGTGATGAGTAAGAAAGAACAGTGGATGTGTCAGTAGAATTAACAGATGCTATTGCATTTAGAGAACTACAAACAGTTATCAGCACAGGAATCTATCAAAAATACAGGGACAGATTGATGCATGAATAACAACTTTTGATTTAGCTGAACACTGCATAGCTAAAAATGTTCAGCATTTTTCTCAGAAAGAGTGAAGAGTGTGATAAATGCTAAAAGATTTGTAGAAATTTAAACCCTTCAAGGAGATATTTTTAAGGTGCTGATTAAAAGTCCCAGGAAAGAGATTTCCAAGAACAGTCTGAATAAATAGCCTTAAACACAATGGAAAATGAACTGAAGATTTACTAGAGTTAAACAGAAACTTCTTCTATCCTTCTTCAGTTTTAACTAGAAGAGATTATCTAGAATCAAACCGAATAGAATAGAATAGAATAGAATAGAATAGAATAGAATAGAATAGATAGAATAGATTTATTCTGTCATACTACTAGAGACTGAAAAGGAGAGATAGGGCCATATATTACTCTCAGTTTCCACCACTGCACCATGGTAGTATCTCTGCAGCAGTTATTTAAATGTCATTGTTTTATACTAAGGTAACTAAATGGGTTATTTAATGATAAAGAATGACATCTGTGGGCTAGTGGATGGGACCTATGTTCATAGTTTGGTGATCATCCAGTAGTAGAATACCATCAAAAACAGCTTTTCTGAAAAGTAATTTCTTTGTTGGAACCACTTGTTGAAAAACATTGAGTTTAATTGTTGCATCCATAATTTTATTGATTATTGAATATTTGTTATAGCTGTCCAATGTTTACTTTGGGAACAGTTTATACATCCTGGACAAAATAATACATGCTGTGTTAATACTCTTTATATATATTACTTCATGACCAGAGCCAGTTTATAATTCATGCAGGATTAAAGTCATTATCAAACATATGCTTTGTCAACTTGGACAAAAGACTGAAAGAGATTAGTTCTCTGGATATAAATTACAACCTAATTTCACAAACACAGGTCATGAACCTAATCCAGTTCAAGTCCAGATTCAAATTTAAATCAACATAAAAACAAATCATGGAACTGACAATTTCTTCAAATAGGAAATAATCACAGGCATAAATAAAAATAAATTGGAAAAATAACTTGAGGCATTTTTAATGGCCTAACACCACTCCCAAAATGTCTCAAGTGTACAATTTTTCAGATAATCAAGGGGTATAACTGGTAAGTAAAATGAGAGGATAAAAAATTCTAGTCAGTAGAAATCTGAAAGCAACATGATGTATTGAGAATAACTTCAGAAAAGCACAGGCTGGCAAAATGTAGTATTGTTATAATTAACATCTAGGATAATGAAAGCAATTTTTAACAACTTGTAGGCTTCTATTGATCAGGGAACTCAGTATGATGATACTAAGCGGAAAATACAAATAAAACTTGTTAACAATTGTAAATGTTGATTAAACTATATAAATTGATGTATGATAGTGCCTGAAATGTTTACATTCAAGGATGTTGGTATGGTAATATTTATCAAAGTTAATTAGTTTCGTCAGTGAAGAAGCAATATCCAACAAGTCTCTAGAACTAGTTAATAAAATGTCAGCTTTAGTGGGATTTATCTTCATAAAAATTCTGCACTGTTCATATATTAATATTACCCAAACGACCAGTCAAGACTGAGACAGCTCAAGTACAATTAGGTAAAAGTGCTGGATAAATCTGTTAGTACTAAATCATATTGAGCAACAAGAAATTACAGGTATCACACCACCAGCAGATATTTTCTGAATTGAACCCCCAAAAGAAGTTTAGCTATAAATATTTAAATATAAATGTTATGTAATCTCAAACATACATTTTTCTTCATAGGACAAGGCTTTGCATATGAAAGTTGCAACCAGAAATTGGGGACAAGTAAAGTCATTCAGTAGATTATTCAATAAATCAAGATATAACATCTTGACATAAAGCATCTGAAAATCTTGTATATGAATTGCCATAAAATTATTATATTCAAATCTGTGTATATTTTATTTTCTGATGCAGATAGGGATAATATTACACTGTTGCACAGAGATAAACACATGAGTAAGATGTAGATGATGTCTTGTTAGTTAATACTCTGTTTAAACAAACTCAGGAATTTAATCACAGAATCATAAAATGGTTTGGGTTAGAAGGGACCTTAAATATCATCTAGCTCCAACATTTCTGCCATGGGCAAGGACCTGTTTCACTGTATCTGGAATTTCTTCCTAATCCCTAATCTAAACCTGTTCTTTTTCAGTTTAAAGTCATTCCCCCTTGTCCTCTCACTACATGCTCTTCTAACTTGTCTCTCTGTCTTTCTTGCAGGTTTCCTTCAGGTGTTAGAAGACTACAATTTAAGTCACCCCTAAAAAGCCTTCTCTGTTCCAGGCTGAACAATCCCAATTCTTTTAGCCTTTCCTGAGTGCTCTATCCCTCTAACCATTTTGATTGCCAACTCTGGACTCACTCCAACAAGTCAATATTCTTCCTGTGCTGGGGCTCCCAGAGCTGGACTCAGTACTCAAGGTGGGGGTCTGCCAGAGTTGAGTGGAGAAGCAGAATACCCTCCCTCATCCTGTTCCCACACTGCTTTGGATGCAGTCCAGGACACCTTTGTCTATCTGGGCTGTGAGTGCACATTTCCAGGTCATGTTCATCCTCTTCACCCACCAGCACCCCCAAGTCCTTCTCAGCAGGGCTGCTCTTGATCTGGTCATTCCCCAGCATGGACTGATACCATAGAATACCAGGACTGACTCAGGTGCAGCACCTTGCACTTCGTCTTGTTAGACCTCATGGAATTCCAATAGGTTCACTTCTCCAGCATGTCCAGGTCTCTCTGGATGTCATCCTTTCCTTCAGGTGTGTCAGGCACAACACTCAGCCATGTACAAAGCCTCTTACCTATCGTGAAGAGGCGCCTGGGGGGGTGAGGTGGGATTCTACCATGAGCATGAGCTACCCTCCATTCACTCCTATCTTTACAACTGCTGCCTTCTTCTTGCTGAGGGATGGATAGTGTCTCTGATCTTGAATTGTTTCTGTTGTCTGCTGCTGTTCAGGGGACCAGAGCTTTGCTCCAATAGCCTATCCCCCTTTTTGAGCTTACCCAATCTTTTCTCCCAAGAGGGTGAGGACACAAGTTGAACCCTAGAGCCTATAGGGTATCTGCACCATGCCTGTCTGAACTGCCACACCATGCCCTGGGCTGCTCCTGCTCCCTGGGTGCCCCTTTTCAATGGACATGGTGGATATAATCCCTGATGACTAACCACTCTGAGGCAGAGCTGTGTCTAAGTCATGGCTCCACCACTAAAGATCTATTAAATGAGAGAAGTATTTGCTTATTTTAATTATGGTTATAGAACAAGTGGCAATATTCGTCTGAAACTCTGAAAGTTTACAGAGCAGAATAGTTATGTAGGAGATCTCAGTGGCAAGTGATCTAAGACCAAAAGATATAATTTGAAAAGGTGACTCATATGTATGTTTCATACAGAGATCTGAATTAGTTTTGATAGGCTATACATCTGAACTGCACACTGTCAATAGATGGTGAACCTCAGGGGTGACTATCCTAAAGGTAGAGGTCACAGAAATCTCACAAATTACAGGAGTTTGAAAAAACATTACAGTTGTATATTTAACAAGTGGAGGAGTGCTATGGACCCTCTAATGTACATATCTTTTTCTCAATGCAATTGCATTTTTAAGTATAATAATAGTTTCTTCACTTCTTTAGAAACTGCTTGCTGATGTAGCTTCAATTAACACTTTATTAGTCCACAACCCCATTAAAAACCTGATTTGCCCTTTCATGGGAATGGGTAAAGTTCAGCTTTTAACTATGGAGTAATTTTTATACCATCATGCTAATATAGTAGCAT
Source organism: Sinosuthora webbiana (assembly GCA_013397395.1). Lineage (NCBI taxonomy): Eukaryota > Metazoa > Chordata > Aves > Passeriformes > Sylviidae > Sinosuthora > Sinosuthora webbiana. The sequence continues at coordinate 1,962,702 of VXBN01017335.1, read as the reverse complement.
TAACTACCACATTCCTGATACCAACATTAAAGAAGCCCAGTGGGAGCCTAACCTTGAGATACAGTAAGGAGTATAAAAATACACTATGTGATATTACACATTTACATAGTGTGTAGTAAAATATACTAACGTGTCTCCAAGCAATAAGTGAAGAACACAGAGAAATTGATATTCTAATTTTGTCTCATAAAAAAGATGTGAGGAAATTAAAAAGTCACCCAGAGGGAGCTGAGACACTCAAATTACCAAAGAAGCAGTGGAAAGTAGTTAATGAAACAAATGAGAGAAAAAACAGAGGTGAAAATTAGGATAGAGACAATTCAGATGGATTTTGGTTTTATTTGCCACTAGACCTTTGGCCATCAGCTGAAAGGAAAATATCTGTTTTGGCTATGTCTGTAATATATTCTCATCATAGCATCTTACATCTTCACTTAAGGTAGTTTCCTTTAAAAGTTTAACCAAGAAGAAACACAATGTGAAGAACAAACTTCAGTGTATACAGCGCCAAAAAAGAGTTGAGCATGACTATGATAATAATATAGGAAGAGAAAAGCAGTACATTCATTTCCATTTTAAAAGATAGGACAGTAGAGTACTTCATATGTTTTGTTTTCTTTTCTTTTCCTGGAAGCTGTATATTTTTTTATTATTATTTAACAACAACAGTGATGATGATGATGATGATGATAATGATAAGAATAATAAATCATCAAAACAAAAAAAACAAAAACTTCCTTCTTATCAAGTAGAAGAGCATTGACACTAATCCAAAGCAAGTGTTTTAATTTTGCAGATAAATATTTTTTCAGAAAGAGTAAGTTCCAATAGACTGAAATAGTGAAGTGTGAATCCACAAAGTATGCAAAAGGAGAAAAGGGTTTGGGTCTTTTATTAGATTATTTCAGTAAACTGCTCTGCAAATGAGTGAAGATCAGCAGAAAGTTTTTTTCTAAATTCCTGATGAAGAGCAAAGTTGTCTAATATAGGATAAGATGGGAAAAGTGTATGCACAGTAGAGCCTCAACTTTCCCCTTATGAGCTTTCTTCCGCTTCATTTACATTTTCCCTGTACTACAAAAGCTTAATTTCAATTACTGAAGCCAAAATTCAAATATAGACTAGTAACTACTGATGCTATCTGAAGGAGAATTTGTAGCATCATACAGGAAATTGACTAATTACATATGTCAAAGGAACGTTACAACCCATTAAAGAAAGTATTCGGCACACACTGAGAGTTCAGTTAATCCTTCTTGCTGCATAAATCTCATTAAAAAAGATGGCTTCATCTGATACGTAAGTACAGAAGAAAATAAATAAAATGTCTCCCTGAAAGTTAAAATAGATATACTGTTTTTCCAACTTAAACTTTTATGTCAAGTCTTTCTACATACAGCATATGACTTTTCAGATATCTAACTTCTATTATTGATAATGGGAATAAAGCAGTATTTTACACATACACTTTGGTGTTTATCCATGTTCCCAAACTTGGGTGAGGAAAATTAAGGTCTTTCACCCTATTTTACTTCTAAACCACAGAACAAACTTACAGAAATACTAATTCTCCAGGTTGTATTACAAGAGAGGGATTGTCTGAAAGTGAGTTTTATACTCTCTACTGGTTAAAAAGTTACCTTGTCATGGCTTGCATAGGCTCTCTGACACTGGAGAACTACTTTTTTAGCTTTAACCTTGTTCTTTCTTTGCTAGCTATTTTAAATCACATAGATGATGTCATACATCTCTGAGGACAAGCTAAGAGTGTGATTCATGGTGGAAGAAATGGCTACCGTAATTACTACTGATGATTTAGGATTAAGTGAGGGATAAAACACATTCAACATAATGCTCATTGCCATATCTTACTAATATTGCACTCTTCAACAAAATAGTTTGCCAGAGTTGATAAAATCTGATTAAGGCTAACATGGTAAAGAAGACATTAAACTAGCTTCTCTTTGCTGAGCAGAGCAGAGCAGAAGTTCACCCTCACTGAGCAAGGAAATAATTCAGAGTGAAAATTTTCCAGTGCTATTGTCCAGTGTCAGTTCTTGTTTTGGTTTAGGGACAAGTCATCCCAGAACAGTTCTACACTGAGGTACTAGGTCTTAAATCTCAGACCAATATGAGAAGGAAGATAGTTAGCTTAGCACTCCTAGATCTACAGTTCTGTCGTTTTCACCAGCAGATAAAGCATTATCATATTGTAATGGAAAATCACTCCCACAGTCAAAGATTAAAATACTGCAGACAAACAAATAATACATCATAAATCCCAGATGGCAATGACCAGAAAAAACCTCCTGTAAAATTAGATTTTTTAAAAAATAAATTTTTTTTTTTTTTTTTTTTTTTAGATTTTATAACTATTTGCAATGCTCCCACCCCACTTCACAACTGAACAATATAAAGACTTGGCTCTCTTGCATGAATTTACTGTGTATAATAAAACTGTGCAGTATATTCAATATACAATTATGATGAGCTGTGCCTTTTTCATATGTACAATACCTGAGTTGCATTAACAAATTACATCCAACTGAACCATAAACTCTATTACTTCCTTCACACAGTCTCAGTAACTCAGAATCCCTAGATTATTGCAATGACTCTTTAGATGACCAAGTTTATAGAAAAAATATTGTGCCTCTCCCAGCTTTTACTGGTGCTTTCTTATTGCCTCCAAAGCCTAAGTGAAAAAATGCCTAAGTTCAATAAAAGTCCAAAGTTTTACCGATCTTAATCACACAGCAATTTCAAATCATAAGAATTTATAAGATCAGTAATATCCCAGTTTTCCAGATTTCAATATATAAAGAAATTGCTATTTCCAAGCAACTTAGAAAGCCTAAATGGTGTGATCAATACTGAAATATTTATAGAGAGTAGTACCTATTTTTACATTTCATGTAATCTCTTGCATAAAAATATATGTTCCTAATAGCTTTTACTAATATTTTCAAATTACTATGTCTGTCCTGAAATATTTATCCCTTCAAAAATACATGAAATATTGTGATATGCTATGATTTGCGGATTTATTTTCATAAAGACTATCCTGATTTTTTAAAATTAAACTATTTCTTGAAATTTTATTACTTTTTTATAAAAAAAAAATAAGCAAAGCTATTAATTTTGTAGGGACAACTTAGTTATAGAAAGTCCTGCCATCTTAGGCTTTAATCACGTCTTTTTTATTAATAAGGAAGTAAATATTTTGTGTATTTTCCCTTCAACTCTCTAAAAATTGCAGAATTGAAAAGAAATTGGTTTTGACTGACACTACCTTTCAATTTAATCCTGACTTTTCCCTTACAAGATCATAAAAATAAAACAAATTCTCATTTCTAGGTACATTAATTTATTTCTGTAGAAGCTTCAGAAAGAAAACATAGTATGCCATATGGTAAAACCACCTCAAATCAGGTCCAACTAAAGCAGGTTGCTCAGGGTTGTGCCAAGTTCTGACCATCTCCAAAGATGTAGATTTCTCCAACATTTCCAGGAAACTGACCAATTTCAGGCTAATAATGTGGGGTTTTTTCCTTATGTCTAATCAAAATTTCCTGCGTTGCAACTTGTGCCTGTTGCTTTTTGTCTTGTCATTATGTGCTTTCAAAACAGTCTGTCTCCACCTTCTCTATACCATTATATGCTATATATAATACGATATCTCCCTATCTTACCTTTTCCTAAGGCTCAACAAACTGAATTTCTCCAGTGTCTCCTCACATGACACATGCACCAGAACCCTAATCATCTTGGTGATACCCAGCTGGATTAATTCAAGTTCATCCAGGAACATTCTGGTAATGAGGAAGCCAAACTAGGTGCAGCTCTTCAAGTACATTCTCACAAATACTCAATTGAGAGAGGGAATCACTCCACAACTGTCTAGCTACTTCTCTCCTTTCTTCTTTGCATGTGGCTGACTTACCTTCAATTTGGAACTATCAGATCCCTCTCTGTAATGTTTCTTCCTATCCAGGCAGCACCTAATCTGTCCTGTTGTACTGAATTACTTCATTCCAGATGAAAGACTGCATTTTCTTTTATTGACGCTCATGAGCTTTCTTGTGCTATATCTTCTGCTAAATTGGGTTCCTTTGAATAGCATTACATTAATTGCTCCCCCTAGTTTGGTATTGGCTGCTAAGTTGCTGAATGCTGCAATCCGTTATGTCAACAAAGTTGTGGAGTTGTATTGGTCTCTGTAGCAATCCCTGAGTAATGCCACAAGAAACCAGCCCAAATCATTAATCACACCCCTTTACAACTTATGGCCCAGCCAATTTTCCATCCACCTCACTGGCCACTTATCCAGTCCCTATGAGCCAAGCTGACTACAAGCCTTGCTGTCAAAGAGCACATCCACTGCTCTCCTTTTACCCACAGAGTCATCTATCTCATCATAACACAGAGTTGCGCTGGTCAGGCATATTTTGCCTTTGGTAAACCCATCCTGTCTGTCCTGTCTGTTCTCAGTCAGCTTGTACGAGTATTGATGTCCTTTATGTTCCCAGTTATGGCTCCCAGGTGGCTGATTAAAACTACTAACCCAGATCCTCCTTCTTGATCTTGCTGAAGATGTGCATGACTTTGATTTTGATTTGATTTTCTTCCATTATGCTATAATAAGAATTTTATAGTTTATTTACATAATATAAAATATAATAATCAGGTTTAGGAATATGTACTATTAAATAAATGATAATCTGGGGGCATGTTTTCTTTAAATGTAGGGATTCTGAATTCAATATTTTGGATTTTTTCCTCTCATCTCTAACTTCACATTATTAATCACAGTTGTCTGTGAAAGCAAGGATCAATATGATTGTTCAGAGAAATAGGCAACAAAATTTTAACACTGGAGCAAATTGCAACATCATGAGAAAGTCAGCTAATGCTGGTGAATAAAAGCTATTAATTTCTCTATTTGTCCCTGAAATGTTTAAGTTATACTTTTCTTGGAATAATGTTAGTCAGTCATTGAAATGCTATTGTGATTCAGGAAAGTTGCAGCTTTTTCTGCTTGTTTTGGTTTACATAATATATTCATAAAGAAAAGGAATATGCTAAATTACACTGAATAAGAAGATAAACCAGAATTTGATTTAGATTTAATATATTTATGGTAATTTCATTGTTTTTCTCCAAAAAAATCCCCAAAACTCCCCAAAACAAACAAACAAACCTTGAATGCCTCTTTTATTATAAAGACCATTTTTATACAACAAATACTTCAATTTCATATAAAAGGGTTAAGTTTTTCCAACTGTTTTATTTTAATTACTATTATTATCTACCACACAGAATTCACAAAGGCTTAAATACTTTTTTTTAACAATCTTTATAAATCCTGTTACTGATCCACTACATGTTTTTGCTATTGTAAATGAAGTATTTCAGTTACTCAAAGTTAGACATATTCTTTTATGGAAAGTCCTTTACAGACATGACACAAAGACAAACTCTTCTTACTTTTTGCCATTCAAACTCTGTTTCTCTGACGTTTGTATTTTCCTTTTTCCTGTTGTGATACTAAAAATCATTCACAGTTCATAATCATAAGTATTTTACTAGTACATATTACTGGAGTCCTGGAAAACATAGCCAAGATCTTATTTATTTGAAATAATGAGAAGAATGTCCTTGGATTTCTTCAAGGAATCCTTTTTACTGGAATTTTGGTAATTTTCCTGTAGCGGTATTTGGAATGTAACCATATGAAACTGTCTTCAGTACCCCAAACACAAGAATGCAAAACTGTCTCTGAGATATTTAGCTTGCATTGGACTGTGTTTGTGAAAATGCTTTTCAGCCATTTTTTCTTTGCTAAAATTAAAATCAAGCAAATTGAGAGTATTATTTGCTTTAGCTTGGTTCATAAATATGTTTTATTTTCTTCTGTAGAAATAAAATAGAGTAAAAAATGAACTTACAAATATCTAGCCCAGGAATTTGCATCCTACTGTTGCAGAATTTACATTTTATTTTCTGAAAATCAACATCAAACACACTCCTGAAGATGTATTTTCAAAAGTGTTTTTGATAGTCAATCAGCTTCAGTGTCATTTAAGAACAGCCTGATGACAGTGGAAACGGTCTTTACTCCTTGCCTATAATTCCTAAAACAGAATTATGCCTTGTTCTACTCATTTTGATAGTTCTATGAATTATATATATATATATATACACACATAAAAAGAACATATTGTTTCCTAAATATGGACATTCATTTTTAAGTGAAGGAAAAGGAGTAGAATTGAAAGTACACAGAAATTTAAGGCCAGAACCAAATTCACCTGTGGTTCAGCTCTCAGGAGGGTAGTAAGATGTGAACCTTCTAAATATGTTAGAAAACATTAATTGCTTTGAACTTCAATGGTGCTTATGGGTGCCTTCCAATTCAGGGAATTCTATGAAAATTTTTGTACTATTCTTTTGCAAACACCAATCATGCATTCAGTTTGAACAGTTGCAGTTGTTTGGTTGCTGGCACTTTAAAACACTAAGCTGTCTTTATTTATCCTGGCTGTTGTCCATTCTGTTTTGCATTCTGAAACATAATCTTATATCAATATTAAATATTTTAATACTGAATCACACGCTGCGTAGTATTGGTCATTGTGTTGTAGATTTGATTTTCATGTATGAACAAAGTACTTTAATCTTACAAACAGGACAAATATTGCTTCTAATTGTCACATTTATCAATATAGCAACAAGGATATTGCATTCCTAAAGTGCCAGTTATAATTCATGTATTTATCTGTTGACTGGTTAACCAATTAGTGCTTTGATATATTTTATGTTATAATATCCTATTATATTTGTATCATTATATACTATTTGTATAGTTTAATATATTCTAGTGAATATTTCTAATGTGCTCTGCATGCTTTCATTATAACTCTAAGTGTTGCATAATATACAGCAAGAATATTGTAGTCTGAAAATTCAGTAAACTGTGGGGTTTGCTGTAAATAAGGAATAACCATTTAATAAATATTAATGGTGTTTTCTAATAGTTGTTGGGGGGAGGATGACAGTTCAGAAGCATAAGAGTATTTTTTGTAGTAGAAAACATTATGTATACTTTGTCATAGTAAATGACATTCAGAATGACTTATTTTCCTTAAATATTAATATTTTGCTTATAGCCATTGCTGATTCAGCTGTCAGCAGTTCTAAGATATTTAAATTAAAAATGGGAGCAGGCAGCTTGATTGTTTACAATTGGAAATCATGACATGACATATTGCATAGTCATCTTTGTTGTGCATGTATCACCAAACACCAAAACACCAAAATTTTAGTTTTCTGAATTTTCCTTCATGTTAGTGTTACAGTATCATAGTATTTCCCCTAATCTTTCTTTATAGAGTAGTATCTATAGAAGTTTCATTAAAAAGATAACTAATTCATCTGTCACATTAATAGTTTATATGTTTTTCTTTTATTACAGACCTGCAAAGTCAGCTACTCAGGAATGTTTTATACTAGAAAGCAGACAGATATTTTAAAAAAAAGGTTTTCTAGGGCAATGTCAGTGGGATTTGCAAAACTGTTGGTCTCTGACATGCCTGGAATAATGCAAATGTAAAGTATATGTTAGGATCTGAAGTATCTGTTAGTACTCTGAAGGTATTCTAATTGTGGGAGGAGGACAATTCAACTCATATAGAGGGGACTTCATTATTCAAGTCAAACTTTGCTGGTAGAAGGGGTGAACCTTTATGCTGTGCACCATGCCTTTCTTTGTGACCACTTTCTACCTTGAGTGGTTTGCCTGTTGGTTGGTTCACAGGCGTAACTACTTCAGGCCAGTTCACAGGGAATCAAAAATATATTCATTTCCAAGTAGACTTCCCATTTCTTTATCTAGCTATATGCCCAAGAGACAAGATAGATAGACACATGAATCTGTGCAAATAGTTGGTTCAGACAGTGCAGTTTTCACAACTGAAAGTTATCTAAAAGATTTAGTGTACAATGCTGAAATTTCACCGACAACAGATCAATTTATTTGGGTGGGACATATTTTCTCACAGTGTTTGGCTTAATGTTTGGCTAACCACGGTATTTCTTTGTCTTTCTGAAGCAGTTAAACTCTATTAAACTTTACATGATTGTGCCTAGGACTGATGCTCAGATGGCAAGTGTCCACTTCCTCATAAAATAATCTCCATCCACTTGATGTATTTTATGGCTGTCATTTTCTTCTTCAATGTTAAAAAGACTTACTGAAAAATAACATAATCTGGACAGAGTTCACCTTGTCTAGCCCTTTCAAAGGTGTGATAAAGATGAACCTGCAGATTTTAAAATGTATGCTTTTAGAAGTGTTAAATATTCCACAGGGCTACTAAGAAAAAAAGTATCCTCTTTCATTTTATTATTTGAATACTTCATTAGATTATTTTGAAATCCTAAAAATTTTTTATTGAACAATTCCAATTTTGATATAATTATCAGTGATTTTAGGACTTCCATTAGGTAGCAGAAAGTGCTGTGAGACAGTTTTCTTTAAGGAGAGTATCTCTGGGATTCTGGGAAAAAAATTGTACACTTTGGCCATTTGGCATAATTATTATAAATCATAGCTAACTTGTTCTTCACTGCCCACAAGCAATATTCAGGTATTATTATAAAACTTACTCTATTTACTAGAATAAGTTTTTCTTTTCCTATGCATGCTCTAAACTCACCTAAGCCTCATGAGTCTAAGAATTTTTTAAGAATTCCTATTGTCATCTGTCAGTTTTTTCCAGAAGGCACCAAACCAGATCAATGTTGGAAAAGTGAAAACTAATTTACACTTAGACCACTTAAAAAAAATCTTTTGCTCTTATGGAATTCACCAGTTATGGAAGACGTGGAGATGGAAAGGATCTTGGAGAATTAATCCATCACCAAATGGCTGTGGAATGCTTCTGCCATACTTACCTGTGATAAGAAAAATTGGAGTGCTTATAGGATATCGTAAAAGATCTTTCAAGGTATGCTGGCTTTAGCTAGAATAGAGTTAGCTCATTTTTTTCATTGTAGCTGGTATGGGGCTGTGTTTTGGAATTGTGCTAAAACTGTGCTGATAATTCAGGGATAGTTTTGTTATTGCTGAGCAGTGCTTGCTTTTCATGCCATCCTGCCAGCTAGTAGGCTAGGGGTGAAAAAGAAATTCTCTAGAGAGGGATCTGGACAGGCTAGATTGATTGGCTGAAGCCAGTCATATGAGGTTTGACAAGGCCATGTTATAGACATGGTGCTTGGGGGCATGGTTTCATGGTAAATATCCCAGTGTTGGTTTAACATGTGGATTTGATGATCTTAGAAGTGTTTTCTGGCTTTAGTGACTCTTTTATTCTAAGATGGGAGGAGACAAGGCTGCAATGGATGACCCCAGCTGACCAAAGGGATTTTCTGTACTATTAGGACATCATGCTCAGCAATAAAAGTAGGAGGGAGGTTGGTGTGAGTGTCACTGCTTGGGGAATGGCTGGGCATTTGTTGCTTGGTAGTGAGGAAATGTTTTCATTTCCATCACTTGTCTATCTTTGTTTTATTTCTCTCTCTTTGGTATTTTGTTTCTCATTAAAAATTATTAATATTAATATTATTATCACAGAATTACAGAATCATCAAGGTTGGAAGAGACATTCAAGATCATCTAGTCCAACTCTTATTCTAATACCATCATAATCTCTGCTAAACCATATGCCCAAGTGGCACATCTAGATACCTCTTGAATGCTTCCAGAGAAGGTCAGTCTACCACCTCCCTGGGCAACCTATTCCAATGTCTGACTACTCTTTCAGTGAATTATTTTTTTTCTAATATATAATCTAAACTTCCTATAGCACCTCTTAAGGCTATTTCCTCTCCTCCTTTCACTTGAGACATCTCAGAAGAGACTGATCCTCATCCCACCACAACCATTTTCAGGGTATTGTAGACATCAGTGAGGTGCCTGTCTGCTTTCTCTTCTCCAGACTAAACAAACCCAGTTCCCTCGGCTGCTCCTCATAGGACATGCTTTCTAGAACCTTCATCAACTCCATTGTTCTTCTTCACTGTTTTATTTTATTTTAATTATTAAACTTCTCATCTCAGCCTCTGAGTTTTTACTTTTCTGTTTTTCCCCATTCCACTGGGGGAGAGTGAGCAGGTGGCTGTGTAGTGCTTATTTACCAGATGGGGTTAAGCTATGACACAAGGGAAAAATGTAAGAAACACTATGTGGTTCTTTCTAATGACCTTTACAAGACCTTGCTTTGAAGTAATCAAAATTCTGTTCTGTGTTTGCATTTCCTTCATGATCTGTGCTCAGAAAAGATACTTGACTGACACAGGAAGAGATGTAGAGAAGATCAATTAAAATGGATTTAAAAGTGTTGTTTTGAAAAAGTATTGAAGACTGGTAACAGTATCATATTAAACAACAGAAGGTCAGTTTCATTTCTGCAATCATCTCACATATATGAAACTCCCTCCCTCTACTGCTGTGTGGCAGTACCCATCTGGAACCAAGCTAAAAGCAAATTCCATCTGGTTGAGATTTAGCAATGACATTGTCAAACATGAAATTCTGGACATTTGCAGATATCCACAGAAAATATCTGCTACTCAGCTAGGATGCTTTACTTTTGATTTCTGCTTCTAAGTTTTTCAGCTATTTGCGATATCAAACCTTCAAACAGTAGGCCAATTAACATTTTCACCCCCTGGGCAGGTGCCTCAACTTTTGTAACTGTGAGTTAAAATTGCAGGATATGATCTGGACCCTGGCCCTTAAACTTTTACCTATATTGGCAGGAGTAGGGCTTGTTTTAAGAGACTGACTGTCACAGAAGTATTGTTAGAAATGACCTTATAACTGCAGTTTTCTATTCCTTTCATGTTGCATAATATTTGAATCTTTTAGATCCTGTTCAGGCAAAAATACTTGGTGTAAGTTGTCATAACTTATTGGTACTGAAAGAGGCTTTACATTTTATTTTGAATATAACCCACATATGTGCAATGGACTCAGCTGGGATGGAGTTAAATCCTCTAAATAGCAGCTTGTATGCTGCTGTGTTTTATATTGTCAACCAAAACAATGCTGGTAACACACCAATGTTTTAGCTCTTTTTGAACAGCATTTTCACAGCATCAAGGGCACCTATCTGTTACTCTGCCCTCCCCAGTGATTAGACTGGGGATGTGCAAAAGGTTGAGAGGGAATGGGGAACCATGCATATGACCCAAATTACCAGAAGAGTTATTCCATACCAAATGATATCATGGTTAGTAGTAAAATGCAGGAGAGCTTGTTTAGGGAGTTTAGCTCTTTCACATGGGAACTGACTGGGTATCAGCCTATCCGTGGGAGGTGGTGATTGATTGTGTTTGAATCACTTGTCTTGTTTTGTCTTCTGTCTCTTTCTTCTACTTTCACTTTTTAAACTATTTTTATCACTAGCCATGTTTTTTTTGGCTCTTGCTCTTCCTTTTCTTCTCCCCTGTTACACTGGAGGCCAGGGTGGGGGAGAATAAGCAAGCAGCTGTGGTACAGAGCTTTCTACTGAGTTGAACCCACAAAAATGTGAAACAGAATATATTTGAAAAAGTACCAGAAGGTGCCATAGGATCTTTATCAATGTTGAATCCTCTGGATCTGGCTTTTTTCTGGATCTAGCAGAACATATATTAATTTCAAGAATTTGAGATAGGCGCAGAACATAAATTATCGGCACTGTTGCAGATTAAGAATTTACAGGTGATGGCATTAGAAGTTTAGTGAGGAAGGTAAGAAGTTTTGATTTGAAAATATGAAACATTAGTCTTAACTTGTCTACTGAATAAACATACATTTGCACTTATGTTGAAACACCTGAAAATAAAATACTTTTTTAATATCTACATAGGTTTTCAGTTAAGCTAAAATTACTTTCTATTCAAATAGAGAATGTATATGTACATTAATTTAGATTAAAATATTTCAACTGATTGAATATTCTTTTCAGCAGTTATCAGTACTTCATCTGATGGTATTCACTTTTCATGCACAAAAAATTAAAAAAAAAAATCAAAGGAAATGTTCCATAAAACCTTTTTTTTTGCAAAATACTCTTGATAAATATTCCAGCTGTGAAGTGAAAAATATCCTAATTATAGTATTACTTTATATGACAGAGATTAACCACAACATACTTAATAACAGAAAATCTATGAAAAGGATAGTTTATTCAAATTAGGAAAGCTTGTTTCACTAAGCATGCTCAACTAACTGACGGAAAATTAATTATGTTATTAGTCAAAGAAGCTGCACTTTATTTGCTAATATTTGCTACAAGGCATTTTGTGCAATTGTCATGTTTTATTACATAACCTTTTATACCCTGTAGTAACCAAAACACTTGTGATTCGCTGTGAATGTATTAAGATCTGATGTCAGTGTACTAATAGAGAGAAAACAGTGAGAGTGGAGCAGCTGACCATGGTTAGACAGGCTCTCCACCTGAATATTCTTGGCCTTGTGCTGCTTTCTAGCAATATACCGATACACATTAAGAGGGTATGTAGATTAAATCAAGTGAATGGTATTTTTTTTCATAAAGATCTCTTAGTCATATAAATTGAAATAAAAATAAACTTCAGTTGCATCTATTCAAACCTGTAGTTGTCAATGACTATAGAGTTTTACAGCATCTAGTTATATGTGCATCTTTCCTCTTTTGTTCAACATGGAAAACCAAACAATGAGAACAGCATCACAGATGAAGCTGTGAGTTTAAAACTAGTCAACAAAACTTTTCCAGATAAAGGAGTTCATGTCTTTCATAGATGGGTGCAACCGGCCATCTGGCAAATAGAATAAATGTTCTGTGAAGTTCATTTTTATCAGTGTGTAGGGAAAATATATTTAGAAGCTTTTAACATTGTGCTATAAAGACAAATTAAGGGTAATGAATTACTGTGCCGTACTTCAAAAATGTAGGAAGCAGTAGTGCACTGTCAGGCAGGAAAGTCTTCACCAAGCCAGCCAGACTTATAAGGACAGCTTTAAACTGGACTTACTAGGAAAAGGGAATAGAGTTTTGAGTAAAGAAAGAATCAGGGGATGATAGTGTGGTAGGAACCACAGTGGAAACACGTGTGAAATGCCTTGAAGGAATTAGGTCATGTTCCTCTAAAATGGTGACACAGTCAATAGCCCAACTGAAATAACTACACCAATGAAGTTGAATAAGTAAAAAAATCAGGAGATGGAAGCCACTGTGCATCTATGTGGAGGCCCAGGGGCCTTCCACCAGGAGAGATACCCTTTGAGATTAGGGCGAGAAAAACCTTCCTCCCATGGGCCTTTGCAGCCACATGTTAATGTTTCTTAGGTTTCATTGTTTCATTGGTTTGTCAAGTTATGTCACCTTGTTCAGCCCCCTTTCACCATACATACACCCCTCCTACAATGTTCCTCCTTCCCTTGAATCCCATTGGGCTATTTTTGCTGCAGTACCTCACACCTGTGATCTCTTTAGTTCCTACCCACCCCTCTGCACCATTTTTCTCTACCCCTATTGGACCTTGACCCTCAGAAACACCCCTTTTATCTGGTATATAACCCTGGATCCTTGGCCCCATTTTGCTCCTTGTCCCTGGAACACATTCAAGGCTGTACCCACAATGCATACTCTGATAATAAAGAGCACTTGGATTTCCAAAGGAGACCCTGTGTCCTCGCCTTTATCTTCAGTCCTTTGTCAGCAGAGCACACCAGGCCCTGAGGTACAGGTTGCTCTCAGGGATACCCTGTTGCATGATGCTACACATCTAGAAAGCAAGGATCTAATCACTAGTACTGAAGCCTGGTGGGATAAATCACACGGCTTGGAGCACTGAAAGCAATTGTTACAAACAAGGAATTTACAGGAACAGGCAAAGAAGGAGAGATCAGAGTATGGATTACTTTCTACTGTGGTGGTGTCTGGAATCACCGGTCCAAATAGAAAGTTTGTATCCTTGGGTTTGGAGGGTCTGAACCTCAGGCTGAAGTGTAGATCGGCGTGGAAGAAGAAAGAGTGACTCTCACGTGGGTTGATGGTAGATGTTTATTGCTCCAGAGAGAGAGCCGGAGAGTGTCCCTCTGGGGTTCAGGTTTCAGCTTTTGTATTAGGAGCATGGGGAGGGGCAAGGGTAAGCCATAACCAATACCAGGTAAGGAGGGAGTGACCGAGACAGAAGGACAATACACAGGAATCTGATACATGATACAGGGTTGAGATGCTACAGGCTTTGCCATTCATGTTAGCCCTTCCTACCTAGAATGTTTCAGGTTTCTGGACAGGGACACAGAATGGTTGGCCCACCCACCACCAGGGAAAAACCAAAAGGTTTATTAAGGCAGGGGATAATTTCGACTGCAACATTCTACAATATAAAAAATGGATTGGTTGCACAGAGCTGTCTTTGAAAAACAATGATGAACAGGTTGAGATCTTGTAGATGAAAATTAGAGGCCAAACCAACAAGGCCTTGTGGTTTGTGTTTACTACCAGCTGCCTCATGAAGAGGAAGATGTTGACAAATCCTTCTTACTTTAACTACAGGAAGCACCATGTTCATAGAACCTGCTGGGGCATTCACATCTGCTGGAAAAGCAGCACAGCAACTTGTAAGCAGTCCTGAAGACTCTTTAAGTGCATCAAGGATAACTTCTTAATCCATGTGATAGTCTGACAAGAGGAGAAGTGTCATTAGACCTATTGCTGGCCAACACAGATGAACTAATAAGAGGTGTCAAGACCACTGGTAGCCTGGGCTGCAATGACCATGCCCTGGTGATCACGTTCATAATGGACATGTGAAAGAGGAAGAGTAAAGAGACTGAATTTTACGACTCTCAGTTCTTTGAGGAATATTTGGTTGGACCCCCTGGGAAATAACCCTCAGAGACAAAGAAGGTGAACAAAACTGACAGTTCTTCAAGGAAATCTTAGAGTGCAAGGCCTTTTGGTTATCATTTGTAAGAGATTACACAAGGAAGGCAAAGGACCAATGCAGTTGGCTGATGTAGTTGCTAAACTTCTCTCCGTCATATTTGAAAAGTCAGAGCACTCAGGCAAAGATCCTAATGACTGCAGAAAGGGAATATTGCATCCATTTTTGAAAACAGTAAAAAAGAGAACCTTGGGTACTTCTGACCAGACAACCTTTCAGAAACACTTCAGTATACAGAAGTGGGCTTCAAAGAAAAGAAAGGTTTTTGTACAAGGCCTGTAGTGATAAAACAAGGTGGAACTTCTTTCAGCTGAAAGAGGGTATATTTATATTGGACATAAGAGGGTTTTTGTTTTAGATGAGGGTGGTGAGACACTAGAACAGCCTGCCCAGAGAAGCTGTGGATGCCCTATAGCTTGAAAGCTTTCAAGGCCAGATTGGACCAGACTTGGAGCAACCCGGCCTAGTGGAAGGTGTCCCTGACCATGACAGGAACTAGATGATCTTTACGACCCCTTCCAATACAAACCATTCTGTCATTCTAGATTCTGTGATTCTATGTCTTATGATTCCATTATTCTGTACTTTTGAGGATACAACACACACAACTACTTTCATTACGGGAGAAAAGACTAAGGAAGTTTGCAATGAAAATGGCTAGTTCTTACTGTGTACATGTATAAGTTGACATATTGATCTTAAAACATTAAAAATCCAGAAAAAATGCTTATTTTCATCTTAATAATTTTGAATCATATTCACTGCTTGAGGAAATTTTTCATACTACTTTTAAGCAATAAATAAATACTCATTGTATGACTTTTATTTTAGAGTACTAAAAGGAAATAGCAGTCAGCGATTTATCTAAATAAATATTTTATGTTGTGTATCCATGAAAAAAATTCCATAGCAATTACCAAAGTAGTTTTTTGGCAATCAGATGCTTTCAAGAACAAGTTGTATAACTAAATTTTAACTGCCACCAGAAAATATATTTCAATTAAAATAGAATATTTAAAATTTTTCATAGCTTTATAATTAAATCTAGTATACAGAAAGCACAATCAATGCTTAAGTAAAATGCTTTTTAGAGATCTTTCAATACTAGTGGGAGAGTGTGGAAGACTGGAAGACCAGCACCATATTTTGCTTCATTACTGGTAGTTTTCAAGTAATTTTCAATATATGCCTACTACCAAGAACTGTGCTACAGTATTCTCCAAAAAGTTTTATAAAAGACACATCACTGGTTTTGACCTCAAAGAAACCAATATGTTAGTATTTGGTTATTTCAAATGGCTTCTGTAAATTTTGGCTGCCATCAACCTCCCTGCATATATACATACTCTTGTTCCTTTTTCAGATTTCACTCCAAACACAAAGCAGTCAACCTTATTCTACCACATATGTTTTACATATTCTACATTTGAAATCAAGGGTTTATTTTATTTATGTGCAGTTTCTTTCTTTAAATCATCTGAAAATAAAATCTGACTTCATATCAAATTTCATACTGAATTATCAAAATTTTTAGAATATTAATTTATTATTCCTTCAAAGTTTAATTTCAAATTCATTATGATTGACTTCCTTTTGCATATTTAGCATCAAAATGATCAGTCACAAAGAGGTCATGGTTCTTCTGTCTCATTCATTCAGGACTTCAAGAGCTAGATCATTTCTCTACTGTGACTGACAATAACTAGCAGAAGGTCATTTTGTGACATTATAAGCAGCATACATTACTTTAGGATTTTCTAAATTGCCTATGTAAAAGACAATCACAAGAGCATACCTGACGTTTGAATGCAATTAGTGTGTAAACTGATTGTCTGGTTATGTGCCAATGTCAAATTAGGTATCTCAATAATTGCCTTTTGAAAATATAAACATACAAAGCAAAAAAGCAGTGCAACACAATATGCAAGGGACTGCCTTGGTTTTATTGATTAAAAATTAAAAATAAGTAAATAGTAACAATAGGAGGATTAAGAATAACATTGTGTTTAAAGCATATCAATAAATTACTGTGCTGTAAAGGTACTTAATAGCCTAGTGGTAGGTCTCCAATATTCATTCATATTCTATATCCAAAAAGACTGCAGAAGCAAATTCAATCCTTAGTTAATTCAGCTGAATCAATACAGTGCCTTTAGGGGTAAATACTTGCAGTCTTTAGACAGCAACTATGTATATAGTTGTAGATCAAATTAATCCATGTTTAGGCAAGCCCTAGATACAGAAAATGTATTTTTTAAACTTAAATTCACTTACAATTCAAATTCATATTGTACTACTGTCTTGTTAAGCTACAAGAATATAGAAAGAATAATAACTGATGATGAAAGAAAAAAAAATCCAGGTAAAATGTGGTTTGCTTAAATTTTTAATGTTCCAATTCTAAAATTCAGTTCTTGCTATCTCATACATTGTCATTTTCCAATATGTTTTTATAGTAAGTATTACCCATATATTGGAGTGATCATCTCAGACTTTAGTGAAATAACACTGATTCTCTTTCCAGTCCCAGCCATACTCTACACAGTGGACGTAGAAACACACACTGGGACTTATGAACAAATCTACTAAAGACAAATCCTATTTCCTCCCTCAAGCAGGTAGCAATATCTAGGCTTCAACATACTATTCTAAACTATTAAGCTGTGGCTCATTCGATTATTGTGTTTCAAACATGCCAAATGAAAATTGTAAAAAGCTGCAAAAAATGGCTCCTACTGTTTATTCAGCTTTATGTCAGAAAAAGTAAAAGAAACACAAGTAAAAAGATGGAAAACAGTAACTGAAGGAGGTTTTCAAGTGCAGTAATCAGCATGAAAGACAACCAGAAGTTAAGAGCTGGCAAATCAAATACAAACTGCATTAAGATGACAAGCAAGGTTGAGGTTGAGAAGATGAAGGAAAGAACACAAACTAATGGGGTATAAGGCTGAAGTAATACTCCGATTCTTCTGATGATGTCAATAGAAGTTTTGTTACAAATCCTGACAGGAGAGGGATAGAGTTTTTTTGTACTAACTATTACCTTGACAATTTTATGCATGGCTCATAGCATCTGCTTCAGTGAACAGCAGCTGGCTAATAACTTGCCAGAATACCAACTGAATTAGAAAGCTGTGAATCACTGAATTCTACCAATTACATGCTCAAAAGATTCTGTGAACTTCAAAGCTCTGTGTACACAAGTGAGCATTTGTACCACCGGTTTCCTACAGAAATGAAATGCTAGTAGTGCATTCAGCAGTCTATGCCATTATTCTCTGGTAAAAATGGTAAATGTGTAACTGTGTGCTTTGTTTGTAATTAGTTTTTGGTGGGTCAGTTTGGGCAAACTTTGTAATATATTTTATTCCTGTATTTCATGGACTAGCAATACAGCTTTTAATTTGTTGTAAAGTTGTCTAGTGCTTTAGTGGATGTCTACCAGCAATTCACAAAATTAAATAGATTTACAAATAAGTGTGACCTTTTTTGGACTCTTTTATGACTCAGGCCTTTGAAGCAGGTGTTAGAAAGCCTCTGCGAAATATTAAGCAACAACTTTTGCAATTGGTTTTGTTTCCAATACAGAATCTTGAGAAACTTGAATGATTGGACTGTTTCTAAACACCTTTCATAGGAGCTTTTGGTTTTAGCAGAGAACATAGTTGAATTCTTAGAGCTGTAATTTATGACTGAATGTTCGAATTAAGTATCTATACCAGATAGAGAAACCCTACTTTGATGTTTCTAATGTAAATACAAAAGTTTCTAAAAAACTAGCTATTTGGTACACTAGGAGTGTGATTCAGACACAAAATTTATATACTTAGTCTTCTTCTATGACATATGAGAAGGATGAAGTGATGAAGAATGACTCAGAAAAATTACATGCTAATCATACAGCAAAAGTAATCTAACATCAGAATTTTAATGCTTTCAATCCACAATAGCTGTAGGAAGATTTGCTGGAACAAAATTTTGCAATTGGCCCAAAGACACCAATGGAGTAGCAAACAAATAATGAATTCCAATCTTAGCTTTAGAAAGCTGGAAGATATATTTATTTCTTTCTTCTCAGGTGACTGCTTTACTTACTTGTCAACAAATTATTTCAACAAGGTACCAGTCTTGAGCAGAGATGTAGAATCACCCTTCAGGCAAGATGTAATTATTAATGACCCAAATAAAGCAAATGATATGTAGACTGATTTTGATTGAACAGTCAGTGCACTAAACTCTGGGACAAGCATGCAAAGATTCCTGTGCGAAAGACAGCATCATGTATGACACACCTTGAATTTAGGAGGGAATTGAACTCAGAATCTCTTTCAATTATATTTTAGTCAAGTCACTTTTATGGAATGTTTGTCAGGTAAGGATCAGTAATGCTCTGTGAATGCAAATGAGTCATGTACAAGCATGCATACACAAGCATGCATAACATTTTTTTTCACTAATAATTTTATGCACATATTTTAAGCCTTGCAAATCAAATATTATTTTTATCTTTTGAATATTTTTTTTTTCCCCAGAAGACTGTTTCACATATAGGAATAGTTTTTTGGGAGTATAATTTTCAAATCTAATAATTTGAAAACTATTATATTTTAGAAATTACAAAATGTCTTAAGTCTGTTAAGACATTTCATATAGGGCCAATCACTGCCACTTGCAATTTAGCAGAATGTGTTCCTAAAAGGTGAGAATGACCTTTCTTGATTGAGCAACTCATGGTTATTCCCCTGCCAGTGGGATGAAGAACGCTTTATGTGATGCAGCTGTTGAACATCAGAGAACAGTAAATTACTCTAACTACTCTATTTGCCAAAGAGTCCAAGGGGTTTCTTTTAGTAAGTTTTCTCTTTAAAAAAAAATAAAGAATTATTGTTCAAACTGGCTGCGGTTGGAATTCTCCTGTTAACAGCCTTAGAAAATGGAAGCTTCTGACACAGAATAGCTGGTATTAATACAAACGTATTCACTATAACTGTGTCTAAGCCAAGTCAAGGAAGGAGGAAAACGTTATTTAAATTCTGTCTTTGTTCAGTTCTTGGCTGTTTTTTTAATGCTGTTAATTTGAAAACTGATAAGTCTGGATAGAAAATGTCCTAGTACTAGAAGTAATTTTTACATGAACAGTGCTTGTAATTACAGGACTTTTAATTGCTGTTAGTGAACTGGGCTGCAATTGTTGAGACAAAATTCCTTTAAATAGTAACAAGATTTTAAATAATTTGGTGTCCGAAACAAAGACCCCAATTCCATCCTTAAAGAAACAGTTGGAAGGAGTATGATAGGAAGATATAAATAAATAAACAGGAATTTGAACAGAAACAAAGTGCCCAATAACATAATTTGGTCCTTTATTTTTGCCATTCCTTTTTTCCTCTGCATTTAGTTTTATGTGTGTTCTGCTATTCAGATAGCTCTTCACTTGGTACAAATTTGAATGAACCCTTTAAAATTCATTCAGACTAACTTTCTTCACAATTCCAGAAGCACAATGCTTGAACAGACTATTTACTGCCTTAAAAAGGCACAGGAATTAGGAGAAATAATTCCTACATTCTCTGAGGACCCTGGTTTCAGATTGTCCATGATTTCCTCCAACAGGATCAGGTACCTTTCAAAATAAAGCCATGCTCATGTATTTTTAAGATTGGCGTTAATGACATTAACCCCAAATAAAAAGCCTTATCTAGAGGTTACAGAACCCTCTCAGAAATGTGTAGACATGGACTAAATTTTCTCTTTAGACTCAGGAGGCTTAAAAACTGTATAGAAAATTAAAATTCTATGTAGGTTTTCCTTAAACAGAGTTAATTTTTGGATTCCTAGCAGTAATTATAAAACAAATTAATTTTGCAATAGTTACATGACTAAATGCTTATGTATGTCATTATAGGCAAAGTATTTATTTTTCTCGTAACTTTTTCCCACCTCTTTTACATCCTGTTCCTTTAGGTGGAAAGAAATCATTTCCAAAAATCTAGAAATGGTAGATTCTTCACTTTAAAAAGATTGCTGAAAGTGGGAATTTCAAAGGAGACTAAATTAGCAGCTTTCAGTAACTTTCAATGAAATTTTTACCTTGTCCCGTAGGTACTTTTAAGAATCCTGTCCCTCATAACAATTTAAGCACTTGCATTATAGTGGTAGGCTTTTAGAAGCAGTGAGTAACAAGAGTTTCCACTGACTTGCATTGAAACTCATTACCTTGGAAAGCAAGGCCATTTTTTAATCAGTGTTGGAATTCCAGCACTCAAATCTGAAGACTTAAAAGTTGAGGAGTTACTTGAGAAGTCTAAGTAACCTGTGAAATCAGAAAAACACCCACCATGAATAAATAAATAAATAAAATTAAAGATGCTCTTGAAAACATTCTGCAGTCTAGTGTGTAATGAGCACATAAGGGTTTGTCACATGCTTCTTATGGGGAAAATATGAAAGAACTAGTATCATGGAGCTATTCTGAACAAGCTGTTCCAATCTTATGCCTAAAAGCTGATTCTGTTGATAGGAAGTGAATACCAAGAGTGGAGTATAAGTGAGAATGTCCCATTAAGCAATTTTATCTTTATTTTATCAGGAACTGAGGCTTATGTGACAATGTTATCTTGTCTATTTGTGCGTATTCAATCTTTTTTTTCCCATGTAATTTACCAATTTCAGCTGCATTTCTTTGCAAATTGTCAAGCCTCTATGATGCATGAAAATACACAGCCTAATGAAGGAGACTGACTGCATTATTGTTCCTGTGTAGGTAAAATATGCCTCATGCAAGAAGGAGGAAGAAATCTCACAAATATTCTCACACCAGAACAATTTAAAACCAAAATCATACCTTACTATACACAGTTGTCAGTTACTGTGTCTGAAAAGTAGAATCGCCTGTGAATTTCAAATCAGGGTTTTACAATCACGTATAATTAACTGGGAAAACCTCTCCATTTAATCCATTAAGGAGAAAGCTTTAGTTAATAAAGATGGCTACAGACATCTCAGCTTACCTGAGAAACACTAGATTATTTAGCTAACAAGATCTTAAAACTAGCACTTGGAGACACTGAACAGTAGCACAGTCAAAACATACTAATACTGACTCTGCTAGAGAAGGTTCTGCACAGACATGCCAAGGTGGGCATAGGTGTATCCCCCTTGCCCTCTCTGGAAGCTAGCTGCAGACAATTGAATTATTCAGATTTTCAGACACTGCCCCACATAGCCACCAGCTCATTTTCCCCCAAAAGAATGGGAAAGGAGAACTGAAAGGGTAAAAGTAAGAAAAATTGTGGGTTGACATAAAACCAGTTTAAGAGGTAAAGCAATTAAAAGCAATAGAAATATTTTAAAAGTTATGTCTGAACACGCAAGCAAAGCAAAACAAGGATTTCTTTCACAATTTCCCATGGGCAGGCAGCAGTTCAGCTATCTCCAGGAAAGCAAGACTCTATCACTCATAGCAGTGACTTGGAAAGACCAACACCATCACTCCAAATGTAATTTGCTTCCTTTTCCTTCCCCCACCTTTATATGCTGAGCATGATGCACATGGTGTAGGACATCCCTTTGATCAGTTGGGGTCAACTGTTTTGGCTGTGTCCCCTCCAGACTCCTTGTGTTCCCTCCCACCAACCTTGTGACTGGTTGGGTGGTGTAAGGAACAGAAATGGCCTTGGCTCTGTGCAACCACTGCTTAGCAATAACGAGAATATCTTTAGGTTATCAACACTGTTTCCTGCACAAATCCAAATCACAGCCCTATACCAGGTACTATGAAGAAAATTAACTCTCCCAGACAAAACTAAATTAACTCTCCCAGACAAATCTATCACACCCATTGAGCTCATGACATCTCAGTCCAATTGCTGGCACACAGATTTTTTACCCTACTCACCTGCTAGTCTGGCATCACATTTATGCTCACACAGAGGCTCTGAGTAGAGAGCACACTCGGCAGGCAATGTTATATACAGTATTCAGATTCAGACTGTAGGACAGACTGCAGGACAGACTGCAGTGACAAGGCACAGTCAGAGGAAAGAACACTGACCAGCCACCTATTCACATGCAACTCGGGCTCTCTACCCTCGTCTTCCTTCATTTTTCAACATTTTTTGTCCCCAATCCACCCAATCCGCCTTGGGTGTTCCAGCCCAACAATAAGTCTTGCACATTTCCGCCAGATATTTGAGTTTGATTGGTTTTCTTGATTTAGTCAGGCAGCCTAATGAACTGCAGCCACCATAGGCATACCTGATATGCTGCTACCCTCAGGACCAAAATCAACCTAAAAACCTACACTGTCTGTTACCAGACTAAGGACTTAGTGGGACTGTCTGTCCCACTAAGGACAAAACTAGTACAAAAATAGGACTTCTGTTGTAGATTCCACATCATGCCCACAGTTGCAGACTCTGAGGATAAAGGGGCGAAGTCTTCAAAAAGCATAGTCTTCAATGGGTTTAGACATCCACAGCTGACACAGGTCTATATACTCAAGTGTAGCCAAGGATTTGCCATTTTTTCAGAACAATGTCATAATTATACCAAAATAGCCTCTATGTACATAACCTTTTCCTTCAACCTTGTGGACAAGTTTATGTTAGAGCTTTGTAACCAGCCCTAACATTCATGAAGAGGAGTAATTCTATTAAAAAGTCATGCTTAATTTTGTCTTTATATAAACCCAATGTAATGCATTTTTAAACGTATTTTAATGAATAAAACATGCCCTCAGTTTAAATGAAGAATACTCTATAGCAAAGCTTTCTGGAAAGCAGTAGTTAGAAAATTTAACAATATTTCTTCTCACCTTCATTTAACTATTGATATATTCAAATGATAACACCTTGTAAATAAGTTATTTCAGGATGAAATTGTCAAGAAAGTATTAGGCATTATCAGTTCTTTTGAAAAACTGAATAAACACTTGATATATTTTATTCTTTGAATCAATCGCTTTATCAGAAAGACTGCTTAACAAAGTGGTAATCAATATATTGCAGATTTTGAAAATTAATCTTTCAGAGGAGCATATCTTCCCAGTGATCAATCAGAAAGCTAGACCATGATGAGAAAGCATTTCTCCCATGCCCCAGTGTCAGAGCCTACCAGTCATTAGTTTAGTACATAAACGACCCAAAAAAACCCAAACCAACAATCTTGGGGTGCACAGATGTACTTTTTTCATAGCAAAAAACTAACATACTAATGAAA
The DNA here is from genome assembly GCA_013397395.1 of Sinosuthora webbiana. Taxonomy (NCBI): domain Eukaryota; kingdom Metazoa; phylum Chordata; class Aves; order Passeriformes; family Sylviidae; genus Sinosuthora; species Sinosuthora webbiana. The sequence continues at coordinate 1,938,495 of VXBN01017335.1, read as the reverse complement.
AATATCATTCAAAGAGGGCATCTTGGAGTGAAACATTCATAACTGTTTCTGAAGAAAGACAACGTATTTTAGGTACTTTGCAGCACTATTAGCCTTAGATCACCTTAATATATGTTTATTATGACAGAAAAAACAGGTCAGGCTTAAAGATAAAGGAAAATAGCAAACAGAGATTGAGTGTTTCACCCAAGTTACAGACAAAACAGATTAATCACATTGTAGTAACCTGAAGTTATTTAGAATTTTTATGGTGTCATATAATCTGGTTCAGAACAATTTCAGGTGTCAGAAACAAGCTATATATAATTTTCAGACATTTGTGTCATGTATTTTTCAAAACTTTTAGGTTCATACAGTGTGAAAAATAAATATATTATGCTTTATTAGAACTGAAATAATCCTAATGATTATTTTTACGATCTGATATAGTAAGAGATAAATTTGTCATCAAAAGTATCAAAAATCCCTCTGTGGGAGGGAAGAGTTGCTTACTAGCCCATTAAATGCAGGAGATAATTCCTAATGAAAGAGTTTCATTTATGTATCTCCGAATTTAGCTAAGACTGTAGATATCTGTCCACATGCTGAAGAGATGCAGTAAGTGAGTATAAATTTTACAACAGCCTAATTCCCTAGAAAGATCTTAAGAATGACATGGAATAAAACACATTAAATATGTTTTGTACATGCTGGTCTAAAACTACCAAATTGTAGGGTTTTTTTCTCATTAAAAATACTATATTTGTACTTTTTTAACATTGCAGGGTTGAAGTGGGTTTGAGCAGCTAGGTTTAAGTAGGAGGGGGCTACAGGGGTGGCTTCTGTGAGAAACTGGCAGAAACTTCTCCCATGTCCTTCAAAGCCAATTCCAAATGGATCCAAGACAGATGTGCCCCTGGCCAAGGCTGCGCCAATTAGAAATGGTGGCAGTGCCTCTGGGGTAACAAGATGAAGGAGGAGAAAAAGAAAAAAAAATATTGCATTTATGTAATTGTGGCCGGAGAGAAGCAGGGATGAGAACATGTGAGAACAGTTCTGCAGACGCCAAGGTCAGCGTAGGAGGGGCAGGAGGTGCTCCAGGTGCTGGAGCTGAGATTCTCCTGCAGCCCATGGTGAAGACCATGGTGAGGCAGCTGTGCCCCTGCAGCCCATGGAGAACCAGAGGGATGCAGAGATCCACCTGCAGCCCATGGAGGAGACTCTCACCAGAGCAGGGGGATGCCTGAGAGGAAGCTGTGACCCCATGAAAGGCCTGAGGAGAGAGCAGCCCACCCTGAAGCACTCTGTCCTTGAAGAACTGCACCCTGTAGAAGAGTGACCCACCCTGCAGTAGTTTGTGAAGATAGACTCATATTGGAGAAGTTCATCAAGAGCTCTCTCCTGTAGGAGGGATCCCAAGCTGGAAAAGGGGAAGGACTCCTCTCCTCGAGCAGGAGCAGAAACAAACCTGTGATGAACTGACCATAACCCCCATTCCCATCTCCCTGCACTGCTGGGGGACAAGGTAGAGCTGGAAAGGAGGCTGATGTGGGAGAAAGGTGTTCTTAAGGTCTTATTTTACTTATCATTATCCTGCTCTGGTTTTGTTAGTAATAAATTCAATCAATATCCTTAATTCTAGCCTGGTTTTCCTGTGACATTATTTGGTGAGTCATCTCTCCCAATCCTTATCTCAACCCATGAGCCATTCATTATATTTTCTCTCCCCTGTTCAGCTGTGGAGGGGAGTGATAGGGAGGCTTTGGTGGGTGTCTAGCATCTATCCAGCATCAACCCACTTACAAGGGGTTTTTATACCCTCAATGGCAGGATTCAATTTTAATTGTAAATTAGCTCACAAAGTTGTTTCTTACATTAACATGACTTTTTTCAAAATTATATTTTAGCTTGCCACCTTTTATGTGTAATTTACCTACTTCAGGCCCTCAGTTAATAAAAATTTCATTAATGTTTGAATGAAGTCAACTGATATCCTCAACTCATGTTTCACTTGTCAAGTAAAATTCCAGAAGGTTTAATGAGTCAGAAAGAATAGAATTTCTTAATTTGGAAAGTATTGCAAAATCATCTCCAAGATTTAGAAATTAAAATTTTATAATGATGGGTCCGATTTAGCTTTACAGGGTCAGTTATGAACAACATCTGCCCTTGAGATAAGACACCGGCTCTAATGCACATATATAATTAATAATTTATGACATCTATATGAAAAAGGCTTCATCAGTCCTCAGGCTGGTTCCCTCAGTATGTCTTCTAACCATGCAGTTAGCAACACCTAAATACAGGGTCAGAGAATTTCAGGTACAGATTTTGTTCCTGACTGATCCTTATCACACTTGGACTCTTGTTAGTGAAGCAAGAATTTCTCTTAACTACTAGTTTGAAATAGAAACTATCTATTGACCTTAACTTGATTAAAAAACTACAGATGAAATAAAAATAACATGATATTTCACTAAGATATTAGAATAAGGTATAATACTATTTATAAATACATCACCAATAGTATATCATGTGTGGAGGCAATAGCCCTTCTACTCTATTAAGAATTCTAATCTACTGAGCCTTATACTTAGTAATTAATTATTTAGTCTTTCTCTGACTTGAAAGAATCCATCCACTCTGATGTTGTTTTCACACCCATCTTTTTCTACCATTTTACCTTTCCAACATTTCTATAATAAGAACTATTTTTCATCAAAGTAGATTTTCACACAAATATGATCTATTATTTCATTTGAAGCCAGCACAATCATATATGACAAGTAATCACCAGAGCTCAGTTCTGCATATTTTCTAGTAATCATGTGTCTCCAGAGACACGAAAATACTTGTGAACTATGCTACTAAATTGTGACAAGTAAAGTTAAAAACATCAAAGCTGGTCTTGTATCTCCCAAAAATAAAACCTAAGAAACCCATTTTGTGATCCTGTATAATTATGGTTTAAAAACAGACACAGAAGTCTGCCATCTTTTCTATGGGATGCCATCAGGACTTTGCAATGATCTTTTGATCTTGAAGGTGCTCCAATTTATATGAGGACAAAATGATTCAACGTATTTACTGTAAAATTAATATAAACCCCTTTTTTTTTTTTTTTTTCTTTTTCACTGTTTCAGAGCAACTTATGGATTCAGAATTTAGAAGGACTATTTTTAACATATTAAATTAATCTGACTTGCAGGAATTATCAAGATATATATTTCAGCATTTTTTCTTATGATATAATTCAATTTTCTCTGACTTGCATGATTTTTCATAACTTCTCATTTTATAGGTTTCTTTCAATATCATGTAACTGATTTGAAATTAAAAAATAACCACTTCAAGCACAATTGCATTACCGTCTCACAAAATTGAACTTTTTCTGGTTTTATTTTTAATTTGTTTTCCCCCCAAAATTAAA
>VXBN01017335.1:1924756-1935034 GCA_013397395.1 Sinosuthora webbiana | reverse complement strand
AGACCAGGTTGCTCAAAGCCCCATCCAGCCTGGCCTTGAACATTTCCAGTGATGGGACATCCACAACTTCTCTAGGCAACCTGTTCCAGTGCCTCACAACTCTTACAACAAAGAATTTACCTAAACCAAACCTGCCCGCTTTCAGTTTAAAGCCATTGCCCTTTGTTCTGTCTCTACATGCTCACATAAAAAGGATGGTCCCATCTTTCTGGCAGGCTCCCTTCAGGTAGTGAAAGACCACAGGTCATCTTGGAGCATTCTCTTCTCCAGAATGAACAAACCCAATTCTCTTTGTCTTTGTAGCAGAGGTGCTCAATCCTCTAATAACACTGATATCCCTCTTCTAGATTCATCAAACAGGTCAATTTTTGTGCTGGGGACCCCAGAGTACTCCTTGTGGGGTCACACAAGAGTGGAGAGGATGTGCAGAATCCTCTTCCTCAACCTGATGGCTCTGTTGCTTTTGGTGCAGCCAAGGATGAAGGCATAACTTTCCAGCAGTCCTTGGTGACTTCCAGCATCTCCTCATTGCCCGTGCTGCATGCATTTGTGTGAAGGCACATCAGCTGGACTTCCTGCTCTATTGCCTTCCTACAGGAACACCTCTTAACTCCTTTGACATATTTCCCTGGTGTTTCTCTGTTGGCTTCTGTTACCTCAGGAGTCCCTGGCTGTTGGGGGTTGGGTTTGTTCCTTCTTTTTTCTCTAAAGAATTTTTTTCCCCATAAGTTACTAAGGTGACCAAGTATTGGATACTTAAGGATACTTAACTGAAACAAAGGACAAGCTTGGGGGGCCAGAGAGAGAGAGAGATAAGGCAGGAAAAAAGGACAGAGTTTTAGGAGTTGGTTGTTGTTCTTTTTTCGGCATTCAGGAAGAGAGAACTCTCTGGCTGGAGTTTTTTTTCGCTGTGGCAAAAGGGATTCAGTCCTAGGATATCTACTACCACCGGTTTGGCCTGAGTCCTGCGCCTTCTCAGCCCCGCAGGAGCCGGACCAGCCCTGCCCTGCCTCTCCTTCGGTTTCTTCGGTGCTGCTTCTCTTGCTACAGTGTGACCCTGCACCCCCCTGCCTGCTGGGACATTCTGCCTCTGCCGCCTGGACACCCTGCCATCTCAGCTATCAGCCCGGGACTTTCCACCGTTCCAGCTTGGTGCTCAGAGGACCCTGCAAAGGCACCGAAACTGAACTGCCCTGGGTTTTGTGAAGCAAAACCCCTCAAGGTTCTTGGTACTGTTGTCTTTTGTTATTAATGCTGTAGTTGTTTGGGTTTTTTTTGTCTGTTTGCTTTGTAATACATGCTAGTAAAGAACTGCTATTTCCTATACCCAAAATCTTTGCCTAAGAGCCTCTGATTGTAAATTTATAATTGAAAAAAAGGGGGAGGGGGTGTGGCTTACACTCCCTATTCCAAAGCAAACTCCAGCTTTTATCTGGCAGATACCTGTCTTCCCAAACCAAGACACTGGCTCATCTCTGTAAGACTGCAAATGTGCTCCAGAGTGGCCAGCACATTTCAGGGCCACTGGCAGAGGGCCCTCACTAGCATCTGTCCCTCTAACCCTTCCATAATCACCCTACAATTTGTCAGGGACAAGCTCCCTGGGGGTGGCTTTTGTCCAGGTGGGGCTGGACATGATCCCTGCTCGCTCCACCCATGCAAGTCAGAGCTGCCTTTGAGTCACAACTCCACCATTTCCTGCATGGGAGGTGATTTGGGGTGGCTCTCTCTGCTCTGGTTCTGAGGTCTTGCTGGGTAGGAAAGCTCATCTGTCTTCCACAATGTAATCTTCAGCTCCAGAGAACCTCAACTTTGAAACATATAGTTTTTTACACATATATATATGTGCGTGTGTATGTGTGTATATATATGTGTGTGTGTGTGTGTGTGTATACCCACACACACATATATGATGTATTTCTTCAAAAGATAGGAGGGCATTTAGGGCATTTAAAAAATTGTTATTATTTTCAGGAAGGCATAGCAATACAGAAATTAAGGGACATGCCTGGGTTACAGTAGTAGTTCTATTAATAGATTTAGATGGATTTTCACACTCTCTCAGGAAGTAAATTCACACATGGCCTGATCTAATTCTCATTCAAATCAAGAGCAGCCTTTAGTAGGCTTTGAGACTAGTCTATTTAATATTTCTGTATCTCAGTCATTGTGCTGTAAATGGAGGATATCTCCTTTAGTCACAGAAATGAAGTGAGCATGAATGTTTAATAATTTATAAAGAGTCAAACAGTGCTCAGAGGTAGGCCATAAAAGCAAACTCTTTTCTATATCTATTACTTAAAATACTGCACAAGGTCCATCTCCTCTTAGTTGTTTGCCCCAGCTGGGAAAAAAGGAACATTGGTCAGATGACCCTGAAAACTCTTATCTTTCTTCTTTGATTGGGCAGGAAACTTAGATGCATTACAGGCACTGCTTAAAAACAGTGACTAAAGGGATGTTATTTGGTGATATGGATCTACTCTATGTCTAACCATCCTTTCTAATTACCTGTATATACTAGAGATGTGAGTCATGCTCCCAAACACACCCTCTGTTCAGCTAGAGCTCTTGCTGTATTGCCACACATAGTTGCTGGATGGGAAGCAGAAAAGGCTTTGCCTCTATTGATGAGCACTGCCAGCAACTATCTAATCTCTCTCTGTAAATACTGGGTGGTTTCATTAATTACTCTTATTCACTGTGGTTTCTCTCTTTTAATATCCTTTTACATGGCTGAGTATTACCTGGATGAGTATGAGCGGGCACAGACCAAAGCCAGCCCAGGCAGTGTGTGAAATGGTATTTTGGACCAAAAGAAAGAGTTCAAGGATGTGCCTTGCTCCTGTGCAAGTTTACCTGCCCAGCTGCACTCAGACTGCTCTCAAAGAAACAGAATGAGCAATTTCTGGTCTAAAACTGGATATTAGAACTGCTGAAGCCATGGGAAGAAATTGACCTACCGTTCACAATTCTCACAAAACTTTGTTTGGGGCCTCTTAATATGTTCATTTTACAGAATAGATTTGGTACATCCCAGTGCTGCCTTAGACTTTTTATTAAAGCTGCTAACACCAGTCTTGATCTTATACAGAGTTCTCCACTGGATTTTTTATTGAATCATGGAAAAAAAGGCCAAACATGCTTTCTTATCCACTGGGGTAAAAGTAGATAAAGATAGTACAATCAAAAAAGCAATGTTTAGCTAAGTAATCTACCAAGACAATTAAAATAAAGCTTCTGTTCAAAAATACAATTTTAATTATATTCAGATTTTCAACTAACAGGGTAATTCAATCTAGAACATCTCATTATAAAATAATAAGGTAAATTGATAATATCTTTGCACTTTGATAGGAGAAGCAATTCAATACTAAATTTTACTGCTTTCATGAAATCCAGATATCCCACAGGGTTTAGGATCTGTTTAACACTTAAAACAGCTATGTATCTGTAGCTCTATATCTTCATATATTTTTGTCCTGGTTATTTCATTAGTTTTACTCCTTCTTTTTCAAGTACAATCATGAGCCTAGTAGCCAGACTGAGAAATCTACAAATACCACAATGAATCACTGAAAATACTAGAACCTGATAAAGAACATTTTATAAGTTTGGGATTTTTTTAAATTCAAATTAAACAAGGGAAAGTTGATAACAGTGTACTTAAAAGTGGCTAATTAAGCTGGCTGAACACAGGTGTTAAGTTTGCAAAAATTATTTGTCATGCAATTCAATGACTGAAATTTTCATGATTATTAGATGTTACTTTCACAAAAAAACCCTGCATTCACATGAAAAAAATAAAATTAAAAACTGCTTGGACTGCAAGGTCAAGCTTTAAAAAAAATACATTTATCTTGAGGGCTTTTGGCTAAAAATAAACCAAAATATTTCAGCATTAGTATTATTAAACATAAATTGGAAAATTACTGGTTTACAATCAAATTTTCTATCTAGAAGAGGTTCTCTTTTTGCATTTGTCTAGACTTGAAAATGTACCATTTCAGAAATAATAAAGTACTTTATTAGGTACATTTTTACAGCTTGAACTGCCAGAGTGAAAAAGTGTTAGAAATTTTAATTACTTGCTTTATTGCTCCAATAGTCCACTAGATATGTTCATTGATATATTTTATTGATATATTGCCTTATTTCCGACTTCTAGAACAGCTGGAGCCTATACTGGTATCTGAAAATTAGGACTTCTCCCAGCATCAATAAAGAAGGGTCATTTCATTTAAAAATAACCATAATTTAATTAATATTATGTGGTTTCCTTTAAATAAGCAGCAAAGGTATCATTAGGGCCTTTTAGGGAATAAGTCCAACACTGATAATTGTGAAGTTAATCTAACTGTGAAATGGAGGTATCTGCATGCCAGAAAATGTTCTCTAGTAGTCCATACACAATAGGCTCAAATAGTATAATTTGCATATATCTATTGAGTTGTGGATTTATGCCATCAAAGATCCTAGCTCCATGTTAAAACCTGCTATTCTTCATAGTATCATGTATATAGAATAGTGATTTATGGGAATAGAGCTATCACTGAAATTTCCATCCATTTGTTGCAGTCTTAGTTTTAATCATAAATGACCAAGTCTTTCTCAAACTGAAAGAAAAAGGCAAATAATTCAATAACATATTCTAAGCCAAACCCAAATTCACATAAACTTTTTCTGAAGCCTTAGGGATTACAGAACCCTTTATTTAGAGATGAAGGGAAGGCATGCCATCCAGAGGGACCTTGACACGGTTGAGAGGTGGGCAAAGGCAAACCTCATGAAGTTCAACAAAGCAAAGTGCAGCGGTCTACACCTGCAGCTTGGCAACCCCAGACACACCTACACAGTGGGCAGAGAAGGGATTGAGAGCAGCCCTGTGAAGAAAGACTTGGGGGTGATTGATGGCTGATGAAAAATCTGAGAGGAGCCAGCAGTGTGTGCTTGCAGCTCAGCAGGCAATTGTACCCTGGGCTGCATCCAAAGGAATGTGGCCAGCAGATTGAAGGAGGTGATTATCCCACTCTACTCTGCTGCATCCAGCTCTGTTGTCCCCGCCATAAGAACATGAAACTGTGGCAGCAAGTCCAGAGGAGGGTCATGAAGTTGATAAGAGGACTGGAGCCCATCCCTTACAAAGACAGGCTGAGCAAGTTCAGCCTGGAGAAGGGAAGGTTGTGTGGAGACCTCCCAACAACATTCCAGTATCTGAAGGGGCCTACAGGGAATCTGGAGAGGGACTCTGTCAGAAACTCTAGTAATGCAACAAGGAATAATGAGTACAAATTTATCTTTAAGGTTCATTCCAACTCCTTAACATTCTATGATTCTATGATAAATCCCATCCTTGAAGAGAGCCATTCCTACAAGAAGATTGCATAGAACAGCCACTTTATTCACAGACACTGAGTTTACAGAATAAGCAGCAAGCTCTTCTAACAGCCCAAGAATGCATCTTGAATTGCGATTTGCAACAAAAATACTCTGATCTCAGTAATTCCTCTTCACCTTCTGATAAGAGGGCTCACATGGTTTAAATATCCTGTTTTGGATTTTTTTCCCTTTACAAGTGGAGCTGATTTGGAAGACAGGTGTATCAGTCTTGATATCACTTTTATACAGGATGTTTTTCTGTGGTCCAGGACAGTATCATTTAAAGAAAAGACCTGCTAACTCAAAGGCAAAGACATTTTTCTGTGACAGACTTAGGCCTGTCTTCTTCCAATTTTTGAACATTTTTATATGAAATTCATGAATTTTCTATTCCATTTGTTTTGCTTGGTTCTGAATGTCTTTCCTTGATAGAAAAGAACTCTTTTAGGAGCTCCTTTATAAGAATAGGAAGAAGCCATATAGTTACAGTACAGTAAACCAGGAATATTATGTATGGCTTAGAGGAATACTGTGTCCAGTCACATTTTAGATAACTGCATGCTTTTCACGACCAAGTTTTCATTACTAGTTTGAATAATGGAAAATTATTCAATTTTTCTGCTTTACAGAACACATCAGAAATAATGCAAGGAATCCAGACAGAACTAAACTGTTTAATAATTACTAAACTATTCTGTTTGCTCACCCTAGATTAGAAACTGGCTGTGACAAAACTGTGTGGACAATTAAAAAGTTAAGAGGATAGTTCAGAAAAAAAAGCCAACATGATATCACAGATACATTTTAACTCTTCTCTGGATAAGCTTTTTTTCATCTTTGTAATCAAAGAGGTAGACTAACAGATTGGGTTATATCAGCCAATATCATGTACATAGTACTTGTCTCCACTTGGTAATTTTGGTATTCATTGATAGTCAAAAATATGTTGTGGAGAAATTGTTTAATGTTTTGTCTTAACTATGATCTGCTCTGTACTGCTTTTATCTGATAAAATCAGAAAGCAGTTTAATAACCAGTTTAAATCTGGTTTTCTAATAATTATTTTATGTCTGATAAAACTTTGGTAAATTAGAATTAATAAGTAACCTTGTATTAAGCTCCAATGTAAGTATTGTTTCTTAAATTATAAAATAATGTCATCTGTCATCTAAACTAAACAAATAAAATGTATAGTATGTCACACAATTTGATGCATTCCTGATTTGCAAACTCATGAATTACATATACAGTTCTGTGGTCTTGTAAATTGCATTTTGAAATTGGTTTTTGAAATAACCTGCTTTTTTTTTTCTGCCTCACAGTATTGTACTGACTGAAAATTACTTGCATCATGAGATGACAAAGGAAACTCATGACATCTGACCATACTGGTCTTGTACTAGTTCCTTGTTTTTGCACAGATTTCATAATATAGATGCTTCTCACTGGCATCATTAGAATCTGTATTCATTGATACAGAAATTCTAGGACAAGTGGTAGGGTTAAATTACTCTCACTTAATAACCACTTTTAGGTTGTTTCTTTTTTTCATAAACACGCACTAACTGGTCCCTTAATGCATCATTTAAGATCTCTGAACTGGCAATGCTCCGTTAATTTTCTTAATTTGGCCACTTAAAAAAATTATAAATGTGAAAGCAGTCTGAAGTCACCAGCAGCTGAGGGAATAAGTGTAGTTTCCACAATCTATGTAAATGTTTTCTCCACTGGTTTAATAGGAGCACTTAGCTTATGCAACAGCTTATTAAGGTTAACCACCATGACACTTACTAAAACCACAAAGTAGGGTTGTTGGGTTTTTTTTTTTCAATTTAAGATATTAGGTAGTTCATATTATTTGAAGCCTGAGATAAAGGTACAGTTCTGAGATAAAGGGGCAGTTCTCTATCGAACTATCAAACAATTCCTTTTCCCCCAAGTTAGACATTAACCTTTTCTCTGTTTTAAACAAGTGATTCACTCACAGTCCCAGTAACTACATGTTTCTTTCTTCTTTATGTTTTTTGCTAGACTTTAATCCTTTTTCTTTTACAATTTTTATGGGAGGCAATTCTGTCCTCTTTGTTATGTTCTTTGCAACCTTCTTAATAATTATATTATGAAGTAATAATGAATTTTATGGAGTTAATGACATATGTATATGTCATAAACTCCATAGTTTGAATATTCAGCTAAAAGTATTTTGGATGTAAGAAATGGTGAAATAACAACAACAACAATAGTAATAATAATAATAATAATAATAATAATAATAGATTTAAAAATAATTTAAGGACATATTATCAACTTCTTTTACACCCAGTATATAAAGAACTTTTCATTTTCAACAGTGCCTGAATGCAGTTTTATATATTGCAGACACGAAGATATGTGGGTTTTCAGCATATATCTTTCTATTTCCCCTGCTTATACATTGTCTGCTTTACAGTGCAAAATTTGGCTATGTGTAGCATAAAAACAAAATCTTTCTTCTTAAGAGGAGTTGATGCCATGCAGTGAAAAAGGAGCACCTATTCATGGACACTGCTGAGATTGATTTATGAAGTAAACCAAGCAGGGCTGTGTCAGGAATAGCTCAGCATTCACACACACATGAAGGTACACACATGTATGTGCTGCAGTAGGGCACCGAGGAAGGCGTTTTTACAAGCAGATTGTGATTTCAGTCCCAATACAGGCAGGGTATAGTCACAGGCCTTGGTTGTAGACACCTATATGTTATACCTGAGTGACTGCTCTGTAAGCTGTGCACGTACTCTGATGTCAGCATGCATTCCCTTTAATTATGTCCTGCGCCAGCTAATTCTTAAGGAGAGCTGTAAGAACACAGCGTCCAGAGTGAACCTCCATGTACCACATGGAAAGCTGTACATAGTATTGTACAGGTAAAAGACTGATAACTTGGCTCACTTGGAAAACATTAAAAAAATGTGAGGAACAGTGAGACTGACCACCTTGACCACAGATGGGAACTCTGAGCAGCATGCCGTATTTTAAAAACAGGTTTTCATTTAATAGGGCAACAGACACAGTTCCCGGCATTGGGGGGACATAAGATTGCTGTGATATTTTCTATAATTTCTATACTTTATACAATAAAATAGATAAACCTGAGTTATTCTAATTGAGATCCCAAGAGAACTGGTACTGAGTGGGAAGTAGCTGAGACAGCCATGGCACCATTTCAGTGGGCTTGCACAGAGAAGCCTGAGGAAACATGGTGATCACTGCAGCCATGCTCAGTGTCAAACTGCCCAGCAGCTCAGCCCTGATATGGACTTCTCCCCAGACCCTGTCCTTGAGGAGTGGGGGGTTGTTGCACATGTCATCAATCAAGTCAATCACACTACCACACATGGTGATATCACACAACACCTTTCCAGCAGTCTCAGGTAGTGACACAGCTTGGTCCAGGGTCCCTGCCATGGCTGATCCCGCTCAGTTCATTTTTATGTTGTCCTGTACTTTGCATTTTTTGCTGTTTGGTCATAAGTCATTGTCAAGGCAAGTTTGTAATGTTCTTGGGATAATCACATGGAGACCCTTTTCTATTAATTTTTAAGTCTCCTTTACAAAGCGTAAAAAAATACTTGAAAGTAACTTGCTTTCATTATAATAACTAATCTTTTTAATAAATGATTGTTCACTTGGCAATGAGAGCAAGTCAACACAACGTCTGGTAACTGTCAGTCAGGTTTGATTGCAGCACCAATTTGATCAAATTGCAGTTGATGAGTATCTCCAGTTTAAGTCAATTTACATGCCTGTTTCCAGTTTTAGAAAACTATTTGGATGATTGAAGGAATATGAACACTAAAAGTAAACAAGAAGATGAATAGATGGGGAACAGATTTTATTCTCCTGCTATAGATACATTGATATATCTTTTTAAGAACTTGTAGTAGAGAGCAGATTGACAGCTTTATTGGTTTTATGTTGGATTACTTAAGTGATATTTCTGACAACAAGAAATGAAAAAACAAATTAAACAATTCATCTATTTTCGACAACTTGTTAAATACACATGCAAAGCTGATCTTCCCAAATCAAAAGAAAAAAACAGTATTGTCTATCAGTCACATGAATTTTGTCTACAAAATGAAACAAATCTGCAGCTTAAAACCTGACAGCTGAACAAATAAACGCTGATACAAAATCAACAATTTTATTTATACTTGTAAAGGTTTGCAATTGTGTGGGCTGCAGAGATTGTTCTTTCTCAGAGCCCAAATCTACTTAAAAAAAACCCCAATACACAAAACAAACAAAACACACACACACCTCAACAAACCATGAAGTTTGTCTAACCTACAAATTCAGCCCTAATTCTACACTTATGTAAGGAAAAAGAGGCAGAGAAGGCATGCCTTCAGGTCTTGAAGCAATTTTCCTGCCTATGGATGCTTAGTGTCACTCCACCTCATTTATCCTCCTGTCTTGGTTTGGGAAGACAGGTATCTGCCAGATAAAAGCTGGAGTTCGCTTTGGAATGAGAAGTGTAAGCTACGCCTTTCTTTTTTTCTTTTTTTAATTATAAACTTACAATTAGAGGCTCTTAGGCAAAGATTTTTGGGAATAGGAAATAGCAGTTTTTTACTAGCATGTATTACAAAGCAACCAGACAAAAATAACTAACTAACCAAACAACAACAACAATAACAAAAAAAAAAAAAAAAATCAAACTTAACTAACTACAGCATTAATAACTAAAGACAACAATACTAAGAACTTTGAGGGGTTTTGCTTCACAAAACCCAGGGCAGTTTGGTCTTAGTGCTTTTGCAAGATCTGCAGGGCACCAGGCTGGAACGGTGGAAAGTCCCGGGCTGGTAGCTGAGATGGCAGGGTGTCCAGGCGGCAGAGGCAGAATGTCCCAGC
>VXBN01017335.1:1910923-1924747 GCA_013397395.1 Sinosuthora webbiana | reverse complement strand
AAAAAAAAACTCCTCCAGCGAAACCGCAGCCCAGCAGCTCTCTCCCTCTCCGAACGCCGAAGAAGACAAGACCCCTCCCCCCCCACACACAGAGTTTTGAAGCCTTGTCTTCACCTTTGTTTTCGGTTAAGTATCCTTAAGTATCCAATACTTGGTCTCCTTGGTAACTTATGGGTGAAAAAATTCTTTAGAGAAAAGAAGGAACAAACCTACTCCTCAACACCTCCACTCCTCCCCCACCTCTCATTACAATAGCCCTGATTACTGTTTGACACCAATCAGACCAAGAAATGCTTTTGGACTGCTGTCAGCATGGAAGGTACAACAGGGGACCTCTCTGGTGCTGAGGTCTAATAACTGGGATTCCTCTGCCTCTCCCTTCTGTGAGAAGGCATTAACACATGTATCTCTGCTCGTAGCCATCAATTCACACAAAACTTTCAGGTTTATTTCCCTTTGAGACTCATATGTCTTTGAGAAACGTAAGAATTTTGACAATGAATCAGAAGTTTTCAGGCATAAATGTGGTTGCAGATGAACTACTTGTCTTCGAGTGGATTATTTTTGCATGATTTTGTTTTTCATTTTCATTGAAATACTGGGATAATGTTATAACATTAAATCTCAGTCACCAAACTCTATCAGCAAAGAACTTGACACAGAAATTAAATGCTCCAACTTTCAAACAGTTTGGAATTATAGCAATTGGATTAAATAATTTCTTCCCTCCCCAAGAACATTCAGAATAATTTCATAACTAAATATTGAAAGTTTCTTTGTTGTGTTTCTTTGGAAACCAATGCTAATGATGGAACAGTATATATGCTTTTTTTCCCACCATTGAGTAAAATTGCAGTTAAAAACCACCAAACCAAGTTTCTTTCATTTGTAAAACTTTTGGCAATTACTTGTGTGAAAGACTATTTCTTATTTATAATATAACCCCTACAAGATTCTATGCTACAGTTAGTATTATTTCAGGTCCATTAGTGCTAAGTTTCATTTTTAAAGGTCTCTCAGGGCAGCTAAAATAATAGCAAAAAACTGAAGACATACACCGCTAATGAAGTCTGTTTCCTAATCTCGGGCTATGTTCTTGCACCATTTTGACAAAAAGTAATTACTTTCTTTATTTTACCCAAAGGCTAAACTTTTAATATAAGAAAAAAGAGAGTGGGAAAAATACACATTGAATTAAATGTGCAGCATAAGTAAAAATAGAATGACATAATGGTTAATAGTAAGCCTATAAGTTCTAACTGAAACTATTCATATACCCACCAAAAAGAAGTTAAGACTAGAATTGTTTCCTAGATTTCCAGTAAATGCTATTTTTAAGACAGAGAAAATGTACATACACACACATATATACTTACATGTTCATTTTTATTTTAATGACTGAATTATTCATGTCACTAATAATGACTGTAGTTTTAGAGCAAAGTAGGCCTGAGTTCTGGTTAGTAATGTATATATTTTTTCCATAACATCTGTTACAGTCTGATATAAAATTTCACATGCTGAATTTTATTATTATCATTTTGAATAAGTTGGTTTTTTGGTTTTTATTTTTAACTGTAATTGCAAGAATATTTTTTTTTCTCTTTTGTTTTTCCTCCTTACCTCAAAAGCAATTCCATGGTTTTTCAGTTCTTAAGAGGAGTGGGTACAAGAATGGACCACAATAATCAGTGATCTCTAATCCAAAATGTATTTGCTAAGAAGAATAGATATAAAATGGAATTATTGATGTTCATTTTCAGATTTCTGGTCTGTGGCTCGAACCAAACAGCCCTTCTGGTCCAGAGTAAAGCAGCAGCATAGACCAGAGGAGCAAAAATCTCACCCGGGGTCAACATGCCAAGCCCTGGCTGATGGTTGGGCTCCTGTGTCAAACAGGATTCTCCACCATGGACTCAGCATTCCCCATGATGCCAGACACACCTGTATGTTTGCTCCTGTGCTCCTGCTGTTCAACTGCTTTATAGTTCTTTTATGTATATTATCTCACTGGCTTAAATCAACACTGGCATCTCCCAATGACCATCACTAGATTTTTGTCACCCCCTGCCTCAAATGTGTTAGAAAAGTCTGCAATTAGTTTGGTTTTGGTTTTGTTTTGTTTTGTTCTTTCTAGCCCATTCCAGGTTAATCTAGTCATTTAGAGATGGGCAGATCTAGTTGAAGGCTCATTGTTTTTGGTTCTTTCAGGTAGGTTTCATTGTCTGAAATTAGTATTAAAAGTTGTTGTATTCTGCCCTGTTTGTGGAGACTGCAGAGCATATTAGTTAGATGAGAGGCATGCTATGAAACCACCATCAGACAATCCTTTGCCTGCCCAATGAGGTCATGTTTTGTTCAAGGGGACAAAAATACTCCAAAGAAGCTATGAGTTCAACTTATTTAATTAGAAAATATTAATACTGTAGAACTGTAAAATGTTTTATAAAATTAATTCCAAGCTGGGTCTATGTGCTGAGCTTTAAATCCATTTTAAATCATCTAGAGCTATCTTGGATAAATAGGGTCTGAATCTAGCTGTGTTATTTCCACAGCATTCCCTGAACTCAGATTACATTTTGAAACATGGTTTGTGGGGATATTTAGCATCTTTATTAATAAAAAGATTGAGACATCTTCTAAGGGAAACAAGTCCCTCAACAGTTTGGATAGAATAGTAGCCATTGATGGACAGGTCAATTCCTTTATTGTGTTTAAAATATGGTTTAATCATTACATAGTATCTAGTAAGATATTCCAAAATAAGAGCAGAAAGTATTCAGAAGCCATTTTAATGTGCTCTTTTACACCTCTGTCTAATCAAAACATTACTTTTGATCATGGCTTACTGTCATCAGATACCCCACCTCTTACTTAGCCACAATACACTACATACTGAATTAACAAAAAACCTTACCACAAACCTGGTCAGCCAGCTCAATATCTTTCAATCTTTGATGTCTCTGTTGAAGAACCAAGTCATTCATAGACTAGAGAGGAAAATTAAATAAAAACTTTTAAAATGAAACATAGCTAGGCATCTATTCAACAATTTTTTCACACTTCTGCTTTAATCTCTCTTGTGTCTTCTCTGAAGAAGGCTACAAAATGTAAGAAAAGTAGACATCATGGAGGAAATTCTAGGAAAACAAAAATATTTGAGGAAAATATTTCTATTAAATGATGAGAGAAAGCAAAGAAACAGAATTTTCTGAATTTAATTATGGAGCCATTTTGGCATAAGTAAAATAGCCCAATTACAAAGATTGAAAAATTAAGAGGCACACTGTGCTGATGCCGGATAACCTGGAAATCCGTGAAAGCCATAAATATATTTCAGTTGTTTTGTTTATTTGTTTGTTTTTGTATGAGTGCATCACACTTAGTGAATTTTCCAAATTGAAGTAGACATTTATGCAAGAAGTAAAAATTTACTTCAACTCTGTTTCCTGAAAGGTTAGCTTGAAAGGAATGGGGTTTCACACACTAAATTAAGAACAGGTCTCCTTGCATTGCAATCATGTGAAAGGAGAAACATCTTCCAGAGTTCCAGAGTCAGAAAATGGATAGAGAACTCATGACAATTAGTAATAAACTGTTCTGCAGTCACAGTGTTTCAGACAATGTTACGGCTAACTATTATGGTAAAAAATATTAATAAAAGTACCATATTATAAAAAATGGCTATAGAAAAGCAACATAGAATTAAATATAAATATTTTGTTTTGATTGTTATGTAATCTAGTGTTTGGAAGTAGTATTTTTTTATACCTTTTCAAAACTAGATTCCTATGAAGATTATAGATTTCGTGCATACTTGCCACATCAGTAATTCTGAAGTTACATCAATGTTGAGAAAATTAAGTCTCATTCCTTCATATCATGGTTGTAATTCTATAATTAATCCTTTACAGAAAATAGGTGAATTAAGGCAATAAAGATGTAAGAATGAAAAAAATCATATTTTTAAACCCTGGAATCTGGATAAAATCTTCTCAGATTTCTCAAGAGGCTGGACAGCAGTTTTTAAATGACATCTGGAACTCTAGTACCTCACCAAAGAAATTTTAAGAAAAGCTGAAAGAAAGCAAACTTCTCTAAAATCAGATGTTAATTAAGCATAGTTATTAATTATTTTGGCTAACAAGCTCAAAGATCATCTGAGAAATGGCTCTAATTAGATCTTTAGTATTTCAAGAAAAGTCTGTAAATAAGTCTATTAAATCAGAAAAGTATAGTAAAATATATTGCACTTGGGAAGGAATGTATGTCAGTATGAATGAAGATCAGTCAATATCCATTTAAAAGTCAGGTGCTTTTTGAAATATTTAGGAAAGTAGCCACAAAGAAGCCTAAGGGTGAAGTCTTTAAATTGGATGAAAAAAAAAATAAAATTCCAGTATGAATTTTCCAAACTATTAGTAGCCATAAGATTTTCTGCTATTTGACATTTTAAATTTTATCATTTTTCCTTCCTTTAAAGAAACAGTGGTTATAGCTTTCTCCAAAATAAGCAAGCAATAAATACACAAAAAGCAAAATAATTCTTCTCTACCAACTCTTTATGCGGACATCAGTGACTGTTGCAAGCTTTACATTTCAACAATTCTGGAGAAAGTAAGCACACTTCTTTTCAGGACAGCCTTTAAATTTCCTTGACCTTAAGTGATGTGGCATTAAATCAAGTTACACTAAGGAAACAGCACTGACCCTTCTGACAACTGATTTCTCACTTGTGATGGATGAAGACATCTATATACTAAATCTCTTAGATTCACAGCTGTTGTTAGAAACAGTAACCATGGTCTTCTTAAATCTCAACAGTCCTATATGAAGTGAAAGGATTGCTCAAGTGAGGTGCCTTTTTCATTTTGTTTGTTGGTTTTTTTTGTTGTTTTTTGGTGGTTTTTTTTGGGTTTTTTTTGAGGATCACAAAACAATGATTTATCATTTCCAGAGAACTTTTTGTCTGAACAAGGGCCATAGAAACTTGTGATGAGTGAGTGTTAGGAAAACTTGGAAATGTTACTGGAAAAAATTACTGAGAAAATTTAATATTAGCAAGTCAATGCAAGTGGTGAAAATTGTTTTAAAGCAATTGATTTTCAGTAGATTTGGTGAAATAAAGAGAGATAGATTAAAAAATTAAACTTTCCTTAACATCAAAGATGTTTCCAATGGAATTAATATAACCTTCTTTATTCCTCTAGACACTTTATTTTTAACCAGGTTGTATGAACTCTTCCTGTGTTAAAAATGTGTGTAGCTGAATAAATGTCTGTTACTAAGCAGTTAATATAGATATAAATATCAGTGCCACCTTTTTGAATACACTAGAGCAAGTTAATTGAATATAGTACTTGTCCTTTTGATTTTCACTCTACTCCTTGGAAATTACGTCATCTTCTGCATTTTCCCAAGATGAAAACTACTTTAAATTACAGGGCGTTGATATTAATCCATCAAACATTGGTTCATGCAAGTTGTTCTCTAGGACCTAGAAGATACCAAAGGACTTGCAGGTGAAGTTCACCTGCACGTTACAGGTTATTGATGTTCTAATCTTCAATGTTTGTGGTGGTTATCTCTCTGTCCCTGTATTTATCTTTCAAAACAAATAATAAAAAGGAGAATTTGCATGGCCAGTTCTATGACTTGATTAAGTAAACCACTGAGATTAGCTCAGCTGGTTAGAGTATGGTGCTAATAAGGCCAAGATTGTAGATCTGATCTCTGGATGGGCCATTGATTTAAGCGTTGGACTGGATGATCCTTGTGAGTGGCTTCCAACTCTGAATATTCTGTGATCCTGTCAACATTAGTCACTATGAATTTCCAGGATAATGAGTAGAATTCACTACTCTCTGTATAATTTGAGACCGGGTTACTTAGCCTTCACATTAATTCTCCAAGGGTTCTCTTCAAGCAAGAGCAGAAAATGTAGTGACAATTCATTTTTTCAGAAAATTATTATTGGAAATATCCAAACTTATTTTGGATTAATATGATTTTAAAAGTGTTAGAGGAACAGATATTTAGCATGTTAGCTGTATTTAGGTACCTCAGAATGTAGAAACATAGATTATCAAGTTCTGGCTACTAAATTCATGGTTTGTGTTTTAAAAATTTTTTGTGTTACATTTATGGGTTTTGTTAAATGACCTTAGAAAATATTAAGATATTATAAAATATCTTAAAATATTTAAAGATATTATAAATATGTTTATAAATATAAAGATATACCCTCCCTGGATCCTGTTCAAAAGAAATTGTTCCTTAAATTTAGAACACCTGACTTGTTCTTCATGGACTATTCAGATCAGTTTTAAGTTTTCAAACCTTCAGCTTTTATTGATATTGTTGCTAGTGTGCAAAGCACATCTAATGTACTGGTATTTATTGCTATCCTGCATTATTTCTTTATTATTTGAGCAATAAACCAGCACACTATTGCTTTGCCCATTGTAATTATCCACAACCCAGGAGATTTTTTTTTTTCAGGAGAGAAATGAGATTAAACAATATTGATTAGTAAGAAAGTAAAAATAGAATTAGTCCTTCAGCACAATTCCTTCTATAAAGAACTGTTTCAAAGGAAGGTTTTAGCACCTGAACAAGTATATCTTATGTCCCTGGGATCAGCACTAACTGCTGTTAGCTACATTGCTTTCATAAAATTGTATCATGCATTTGATCTTCCTCCCACAAAATTGGATTCCAAGAGTTTTACAGCATATCAAGGATTTTTATTACATTCACAGTTTTAATACAATTTTTGCAATTAAATATAGAAGTAGTAAAATTATATACAGAGGCGTTGTATCTGGGTTTGCTGTTATGTGCTACTAATAAAAGTCAATTTCTTGCAGTTATTTAAAGAAATATGTATAGATTCAATGTGTATGTATTTATGCAGGTTTAAGGAGATCAAGTTTATATGTCCAGAAAAGTTCCATTTTCTAGACTTTTTCCAAATATTTTTGCTTTCATTCCTTAGCACGGACTGCTTCTTGTTGTCTTTGACCTATTGTTCCCTACTTCATCCTCAATTCTATTGCCATCAAATATATTTTATGAAAGAAGCAAGTTAAAAGTCTCATCAGATTATGTTTCTGCTACAGTGCTAATACTTCCAACACCCTTGATCTGTTGTCACTGAGCACTGTGTTCTGTAGAAATTTAGTTACACATTACAGAATTATAATGTTTTATGTATATCATTCACTCCTCAAGTTAACAATGAAGTAGGGTAATGCTATTTCTGGCTTGTGCTTATAACTCAATAAATTGCTTACACTGCTTACATCATGTCAGTGCCAGAGTTTTTCTATGCCTTCATATGGTAATTCTATTTTTCTTGTGATACATTTTTACAGCAGTTACTTTCATTTTAAAATGATGAGATAGTTCCAGTTCCTAGTGCTGCAAACTTCAGAGGAGGTATAATAAAAGAGGTTTGTATATGGATTTGCCTACCTTCTCTGGGTACTTTCTTCGATACAGGTTAGGCTTGAATTTGTTTTAGTCCCCTGATTATCCATTTTGCCTTCCCAATAATTTGTATGCTTTCCTGAAGGTACCTGACTGGAAAGGTTTCTGGCAGAGAAATTCAATCACAACCTTGGAATACCTTGAATTAAAGATCACACTTGTCAATAGTATGACCACTCTGAGGCTGGAAGACTGGGCTAATTTGGGGAAGAATGCCTTTTCCATTTCTTGCTAATAAACACTTAAGAACTTACACATAACCTTATCTTTTACCTGCTTAAAAGTCTATGGGATTTACAAAATTTTTGTGAATCATGTTCAAAATATTTTTGGGGCAATACATACCTGTTATGACTGTCATACAGTAGGACTGTTGCAGTTCTGGAGGAAAACTGTGAGTTTACAAACATTTGTAAGGATCTTAATGTCAGAGTACATAATTTTGTGTTAATTTTATCCATTAAATGTTAACTTTTTTTTTTTTTTTTTGGTCATAATGTCTTGTTATAGCTGGCATTAATAAATCAGATGACCAAAGGGAAAAAAAAAAACAAAAACAAAAACAAAACAAGCCAACAAATAAACTGAAGCAGCTACTTAGGGCAACAACCAGCTTTGTAGCCATGTAAAAAATGTCAAGATGTTCAATATGTTCTTATGCCATTTACTAAAGTGGCTCCTCACCATCTCTCTGCTGGGAGAAGGGTCTAAGAATTTGGCTCCTGTAACCCCTGGACCAGAGATAATGCTTTGTAATTTGGGGGTCAAGAGAACCCTTCACCTGATCTCATCTACAGGTTACCTCAAAATTTAATCTCACAATGATTTATACTAGTGGGTCTTTCTGTTGGTGTTACCCAATCTAAGGACCTTTGCAACCCACAGTCTCCTCAGGGAATTCCTTTGCTTCCTGCAACATCCCAGTAGCCAAATTCTTCTGTCCAAATCTATGTATATTTCTTTCAGACTATACCACAAGAAAAGACAACAATTGCTGTTTGATGTTGTTGAAAGAAATTGCTAAAAATGTGTCATTAAGTGCAGGGAAAAAAAGGGAAGCATCACTGTTTGAAGGATTGAAGAGTAGTAATCAATAGGACCATACTGACACAATTATTTTGATTTCAGGACATGATTTTTTTTACCCAGTTAGTAACACAGGCATTAGTAAAGTAACCTCATATACTGTCCTGCTGTAAGCACGATCAGATGATCTGACAGTATTGATTTGAACCTAGGCAAAGATGACCTTAAGGAGCTTAGCAACCCAAATCTATGCAGGGAGAACCTTGGAAAAACTCTTGGGAATTGTGAAGGGCTCAGAGTCATTGTAATGTAGAGAGTATATAGATATTGGCATCCAGCCAGCCATGCAAGCCTCATTTTGATACAAGTTTTAAAATGTAAGAAAATGTCCCTTACAATTAAAGTAATGATATATGAGGAATATTAATTATTCAGGAGTGTAACTGATAAGGATTATATATGTAATTTAGCAGAAGTGATTTGTTTAACTATAAAATCAATAGAAGCATGTGTAAGACAGTTGAAAGATTTTAGTATTCTTTTTTGTTTGCCCTCTCTCCTTTTACTCCAGTTTTCTCTGGTGATTTTCAACTGATAAAACCAATGCCACTGGGATATAAATGTAAAGAAAATTAATTTGTGAGCATTCAGTTTCTATTTTTTTAAATTTCTATTCTATTCTAAAATTCAGTTTCTGTTTTTCATTCAGTTTTCTATTTTTTAAATAGTATGTCCTGCTTGCTTTTATCTGGCAAATACATGCCAAATCTTGTATTTGGATGGGGTGTGTGCCTTTTTTTTTCCTTGATGTTCCTTATCTTCTCACAGATCTGGGCTGCAAGGCCTTTATCCAAACAAATGCAAAGTTTGCAGGCATAAAAACCATGGTTTTAAGCCTTGACCATGACACAATTTCTTTTTGACTTCCCAGGAACAGAAACTTCTAATTCAAATCTGTTTGCAGTTTTCATTCCAGGGAATCCTTTGAGAACTTCAGGGAGATGAACAGAAACACATGTTTAGATAAGGATTAAAAGCTACCCTGAAGGTTAAGATAAACTTTAAGGGGTTCTAATTCTGTCACAGTTCCTGCTTTTTTGTAGCTTTTCTTAGTGCACTTTTCTGTTGCCATTTCTAAACTTTAAACCTGAAAACTCTCATTTATAAGAACTATGCATGTTGAAGTGTCTTCCAATTACTGTTGAATGTTGTTGAAGTAGCTGAAGCATTCTCTCTCTTCAGGTCTCATGAGCAAATATGAAGAGAAGGCCAAGCAGGGGACAAAACAGATCTGGTCCTTAAAAAACATTGTTCACAGAACTCTGCTTTCTGAACAAAAATGTCCATCACAGGTTAATCAGTTCTGTAACAGAAAAAAGCACTTTGAAAGAATCACTAGCTAATTAAGTAGTTTTGTCCAGTTATTTTCAGCTACAAAGGAGACTGAAAAACCTCAGAGCACATAGTTATTCAGTAAACTTTTTAGTAGCAATACTTAATTCAGTCCTTTCCACTGTTTCCCTTTCACCATTTTCTTTAGAATTCCTTAGTATAGCAACTTCTTCCTAAAAATCTAGTTGAAGTTTTATTAAATAGAGTAATGTATATAAAGAGTGATTTCTGAGATATTTTTCAGCTGCGGGGTGGGGGAGAGCCTTGACTAGTACTCCCAGATTAAACAGTCAGATATGCATTATTCCTGTAGCACAGACTTTCCTGAGCAGCTCTTTGATGTGAGACAAAAAACATAGACACAGAGATTTTGGTGAAAAAACTCTGAATTTTTCTTTGCCTTCTGGTACTGCATTTGTTTTACCTTTTCTCTTGGTTGTGAAAAATATCATCACTATAATGTTTTTCGCTGCTCAAAAGCTTTTCTCAATTCTGTCCTAAGGCAGTTGATGTAATCCTGTTGATCTTTGGCAAGGAAACTCACATTTATGTTTTGAATGGTAAAAAAAGGAAATGACTTAGCCTACAAGAAAAAAATGCAATGACCATCACATTACTGGAAAGTTGTCACTGCAACAGCATTGCCAGTGATTGTTCATTCATATTCTAAGTTTTTTCCCTGTTATCTCAAATAAAGTGTTTTTAAAAGACCTAGTAAAGAAAGCCTGAGAATATTGAAGAATATTGACTGACCCAAAACAGCTGTCAAAAAAAGTAGATGCAGAAATCTAAACTAGTCACAAGTGGGTTTTATGCAAGTGAGTATCTCTAAATTCTATGGTTTTCGGTGCTTAATATAAAACATCATGAAGGATCCAAAGGAAAGAGGCTGCTCCAGAGGTGATAAAGAAAGCATTGATGACTATCCTAGACTAGCTGTCTAGATAGGAATAACTGTGATTTTGTCAGATAAATCTCAGACTTATGTTTCACATTAACTGAGAATCAAGAATATTAATTGGTAAATCCAGAACAAAGAGTATCAGGATTATTTTATATTCCTGATATAACAATGTGAATGGGAATTCTGAGTCCACACAATACAGCAGACTGGATATTTTGGTGTTTGAGAAGATATGATTTCACTTCAAGTGAATGAGCTGTCTGAACTCAGACTGTTATATTGCTTTTAAATATAAAAATATTGTGCAATTTTATTAAATATTTTCAGATTTGCTTCTTATGCAATGACAACTTGATAAACCCTTCTTTTTTTACCTTCTATTTCTAGAACTAGGCTGATCATGATGTTAACTGTTCAAGAACGTACAGACTATTTCTAAGGAAAATAGTATCCTTTAATAAACATATCTCCATTCTACAAATTAATCACATTGGCCTTTAATTCAAATTCTTAAATATTAATAAAACTACAGTGTGTTCATCACTCGAGAATTTTTCTAAAAATTCCATTGTATAAAATTTTTGTATTTATGTGGATATTTATATGTGCCACTTAATATTTAAAGACAGAATTGTGTAAAGAACTAGACTGGCTGTGTCCACTAGTATTTTTGAATACTTGGAGCATGTCAACCAATGGATTGAAAATCCCTTTAAATTGAGTTGGGTTTTCAACAAAATTCCACACTTTTTTAAAAGGCTATTAAAAATAATAATTTCAGAACTATCCTGTAAATAGAAACTAGGCCTTTGAAGACAAGGGACAGAAAATAGGTGGCCAGCTTTTTATATTTTCTATTGCCAGACAGAGAAAGAGAGAGAGTAAAAATGGTCTAGTAAGTGGAGTACTCATATTATAATTAAACAGTAAGTTCTCATATATGGTTTTACAGCTAAAATGTATTCTCTCTTCATTTTTTAATTATACATGGATCTTAATTTTCCCAATAGCACAAAATTTTGCTTTGTTGTGCAGCAGAATTTAAAATACAAATTTTTCACTTAGCACTTTTTACATTTTTACATTTTTTTACATTTCTAAAAGATTACTCACTATTGTTCTGTGACTTTCGCTTTACTCTTAGAATTTTTTGGGGGTAATTCAATAGTGTCTGATGTAGTCTGACATTTTATTTCAAATGACACTCTGTCTGTTGCACTAAGCATTGTTAGGATGATATAAACATTATCCAGGAAGACTGAGGAGGAAAGAAATGATGAAGAAAGCAAGACAGTAAAGCTACAGCGGTTGAAATGTTTTCAAGGACTGATATTAACAGCACTTAGTTTTGGTTTATTGTTGGAGTATTTTTCTGTAAAATATCTTTCTTCATAAGCAGAAGTGAAGATAGGTGAGAAATGAGACTTTACCTATGTTGTCCCTAAACTCAATGTCATTCAAGAAGCATATTTTCTCTTACTGCCTTTGTCTTGTCTTGGACTATCTTCATTTTGGGAGCTCAACAGACTGTGAACTGCACTGCCTCTAGAGCTGTGACTAGCGTTTCTCTCAGCAACCCATAGAAGGATTGATTGTATCCTTGTGTTTCGGGTTTCAATCTCTTCTTTTACATTTTTTTTATTTTTTAAATTAAATCACTTCTTTGGAGGTATCCTAAAGAATGTAGATGTGTTTTCCATGTTTTATGCTGTCCTTGCTCAAAGTTCCCTTAATATGATTACCCTGTCTTTCCCTCTTCCAAGATCTCAGGTGGTCATAATTGTATTATTCAGACTTTAGGGATTTCTTAAAGATTTTTCAGTAAAGAACTATTTGAGAGCAAATAAAAATGGTACTGATACCCCTGTAGTGATGTGACTTATTTTAGCTTTCATCCTCCCCACAATGTTTGAGTCTTTGTAGAAATGTCTGATATTTCTATTTCCTCTACGTTGTGCAGAGCTGTGAATATTTCTGCTCTGCATGTCTTATCTCATTTTAAATGCATTCCCCAACAGTACAAGAGGAGATATTTGTAGGATGTATTTTTGAAAACAGCATTTAGAGTTTAAAAAACCTATTTACTTTCATATATATTTTCAGTCTTGAAGTTTACCTGATTTTTAAAATCAGGGGAAATAGAAAAAAGACATCTTACAAATAAAACATGTAAGAAAATACAGGAGGAGAGAAAGGAAATTGTTAATAATCCTTTAGAGGTCAAGTGGCTGAATGAAAACTAATCCTTTTCCAGTGCCTGCTCACTAAGTTCCTTTGAAATTGTTCAAATCATCAAGAGCTTAGAAATTTCAGAGCTCTCCTAAAGCCAAAAGTTTTACCTTCTCTAAAGATCTCTCCTTACCTGTTATGTACAAGACCTACTGTGCCTTGTGAGACTTTTCTCATTTACTTTAATAGATTTTGAGCATTCATGCTCATTGCCTATATATCTCCTACAGAGCTCCCCAGAGATGATCATCATTTCTTAAAGATGAGATTCTGCCACCTGTTTTCACTTAGAGGAGATGAGCTTTGGGAATCTTTAGATGAGACCTATCCATGCTTTTAAACTGAGTATATCCACTAATACGTGATGTTACTATAAAGTTTATTTTTTAGTATTGGAAAAAATTACTTAGCCTGTTGCCAGGAGTTCTGGGAAAGTAAAAAATCCTAAACCAAGAGAATCCGAACAGCTCACAGCCTTTAAGCCCTAAAAGCCCTTCAGGTATTTTCATATCTAAATTGTTACTGCCCTTTAAGAAAGGGTCAGATATTACTGGAGCTTTCCATTGTCTGATACTTTATATGGACCAGATCTGAAGCTGTTATCTCTCCCCTGTTAAGGTTAACAGACAGTAGTACAAATAGGTTTCAATAGCTCTGCAGAATGCTTGCAAGTGGGCCAATTGAAGACTTTTCCAGAAACACAATATTCCTACGTAGTACCAGTATATTTCTGGATAAGAACAGGTTTTTAAGATGAGCTTTCTGTGAAGGTAAAAAAAAAA